>JAUZND010045045.1:0-20367 GCA_034780555.1 Coelogynopora nodosa | reverse complement strand
GAATAACATGAATAACAGTTTTAGAAAAGCGAATAACACTATTTGAAAAGTGAATAACACAAATAACACATTTTAAAGAGTGAATAACATGAATAACACTTTTTGAAAAAACAAATAACACGTATAACACTTTTAAAAGCCTGACTAACACGTTTTAAAGAGTGAATAACGTTTTTGTCTCTCTCGGCTGTCATACATGTCGCGATCATATAAAAACGCTCACATAGAGAACAGAGTTCAATGATACATATTTAATGAATAGGTTAACAATATATACAGAAAAGTTATGCAATATATAGGTAATAAGGTAGTGCAGAGCGATTGCTCCTTTGTTCGGCTGGATAGTTGCTACAATTGAAGGAATGTTAGGTATGTTACTACTATAATTTAGAAAAATAATTGAAGATTCCTTTCTTGTTCTCCTTATTTCTATGTTATCATTATTTAAAAAAAGAACCGAAGTACAAGGAATGTCATGTTTCAAAGATAGTTTAGCGCGCGCGTGATTTGATGTTTATATTTTACTCAACATGTTTATAAAATAAGTCAATTATACATTTTCTATTGATATCTAACTACATAAACATACTGCTTACCTAATAAACTTATCCTTCTCAATCGTTCTTCAATCAAAAATTTCTGAAATAAAGAATGAGTGTTTTTTTCTTTTATATGTAACATTTTTTATCATATATAACATGTTAATGAAGTCTTTTCGTATATATCGAACCTGCGAATTAATATCTAAAAACGTCAATTGTCTAAGTGGCTTTTATTATACCTTTTTCATGACATTGACGAAGGGTGACGTAGAATCAATCTCAACACGGAAGTTTTTGTTTATATTCTGCATTGACCCCTGTTGTTTGGCGTGTTTCTTATCTTTCTTCTTGTTAATTCTCGCTCGGTTTGTCATCTGTATTTTGAATTTTGTAAAATGCTGTAAATTGAATAAACCTTGTTTAACTCATAAGAAAATATAAAATAAACAGAGAATATTTTAGAGAGAAAAAATCAGACGTCATATCAAAATTTAAACAAATTGAGTTTTTCAACAACAAAAAAGTGTAGTTACCTTTGGCGGATGAACTTTGTTGTTATCGTTAATCGTTTTGTCGGTTATAATAGTGAGGTTGTTATATAATTTACCATGTGAGGGCGGAGGAGCCAAACTCCGAACTGCCTTTATAACTACGACCTTTGGGGAAACTTTTGAAATTTGTTCACAGTGTACTATTCTACTATCACTTAGTTTCGGAATATTAGCGTCACCTACAATTACTTGAGATTTGATGTCTTGTTTTTCAGACTGCCTAGAACCAATGATAAATTCTGGATCTTTTTCAGCATCCACGTTTGAAGTGTCTCCTTGTTGACATGGATTTTTCCATTGTGCCATACCTCCTTTACACTCATGATGAAAAGGTGAGTCTTTTGATGAATCAATATTACTCTGATCTGTTGTGAATGTGCTACTGTTATCTTCTAAGTCTTTACAATCTAATGTACTGGAATTTACTGAACCTAGTTTGATAGTGTCCCACTGACTATAACCAGAGGTTGGCGCACTTTGACTACAGGGGATTTCCAACTTTTGATTCCGTTTCGGATTATCCCAACGGCGATTGCGATCCGTATTCAGAGGAGCATAGTCAGCAAGCTCTTTCGTGTGTTTCTTCGTTGTTGGTCTTTCAGGATTGTCCCAACGACGTCGTTCAGCGGCTTCGCAATTTTCATTCTGATGTTGCTCAAAAGGTTTCGTATTTGGGGAATTTGTGTTGGACAAAAACGTATTAGGGTCTGGGTTTATTGATTGTAGGCCTGAGCATTTAGAATAGTCACTAAGCTTGGATTCGGCTTTTTTTAGAGATTTGTAGTTATTGGGATTATCCCAACGGCTTCCACTTTCAGTTGATTCAAAGGGACAATCGCTTTCATTGTTTTGATTTGTGAACAGAGATGTTTTGTTTTCTTCATTTGCTCCATGTGTGTTTTCCTGATTATAACTTTCATTAGACCTAGTTGGCATGGGATTTTCCCAACAATTGGAAAGCATGGCAAAGTCATTGTTTCTAAAATCTTGATGTGACAAGCATTCATAATTACTCCAATTCAGCTGATTTTTTATTGGATTGGGATTTTCGTGTGTCTCGGGATTTCCATGCTGGTTTTCAAAAGTATTCCATTTGTTGTATTCATCGTCTAATGAGTTTTGCTCAGTTTTGCTTGTATTGTCAGTAACATTTCCTTGGCAGAAACCATTCTGTTCACTAGGTGAACTATTACTCCAGTGTCTATGAGACACGTATTCTGGATGATTATGGGAGTGATATCTATTTCTGAAACTATCACGAGACTTCTGTGGACGTCTGCGTCGTCGATGAATGGAGTCCCTGTTATCGCGATCACGATTTCTCCTTCGTTTCTTCTTAGGGTGATGTTCCGCCCTGAAATTATAAGATAGCGATCCAACGTATTGTTTTCAAAAATATCATTTACACAGAAAATAAAGCCTTATTCTTGAGCGATAAATTCTATATAAAGTGAATCAACTATTCATAATATTTGGTAGATTTACGATGGACGATTTTTTTACAATTGTAATATTGCATAACCTTTTCGTAAATGTTATAATGTTTAAAATTGCTAATACAGATTATGTAATAATCTTTTCTATCGTATTTTTCAGGATATATTTCAACGATAGTTTGATTATACAAGTCGCCCGGGTAAATTAGTTCTCAAAAACAATATTCAACAAGAAATCTAATAAGTTTTAGCTTGGCAGTGATAAAAGGGGGAGACCAAATTATACCTCTTTATTCCGTATACATACAATATAGTGAGAACAATTTGTCAAATGAATAATTATAAGAATTGGTTATATTATGACAATAAATTTCGTTTCCAAACTTTGGCAATAGAACAATACTTTCTTTATAATAATATAATCATAACAGATACATGACTAAGGTTTTAAATAGAATAATGACCACAATGATATGATAATTAATTAATTATACCCGATATACAAAATGTAATTGAAAATACCAGGGTAATCGTACATTATGGGCTGAATGTCTGAAGTCCGGAGAAAACCATAGAAGTGGATGGATGTGATTTTAATAATAATTTCTGCGTACTTTTATATTATTTTCAAGGTAATATTTTCTAGAAATTCCGGAAATGAAAGTCTGGCTTTATTTACTAAACATTGACATGTTTTTATGTCTGTTGAAGCCGGCCCGTCGTTAATACAACATTCTTTATGTCGTGTCAATATACAAATATCGAGCACCGAAATCTGCTTTACCACTTACATGCAAAAACTCCTTGCATTTCCAGACAGTGATCCAAAATGCTATTTACACATGGAAGTAACTTGAGAGTTATTGTTTGTCTGAATTTAACCACTAACCAACAAATTGTTTAATTTAAAAACAGTTTACTTTCAAAGATTTAAATATGAATCAAATGTTCAAGAATGTTTAATTTTGGGAATTAAATTAATGGGAATTATTTGATAAGATTTCGGCATTTTACAATTATTACACTACCCTGGCCTCGTTCAACAGAAGTCATTCGTTGAAGAATGAAACAAGTGGTCATTAGTGAAAAGAATAAGCAAATGGTATGGAGATAAGCATATATATATATATATATGTAAGCTAAACACAAGAAAGTGTTTATAGTTTTTAAGAGATAAATAAATGGGGAGTTGAAAATGCATAACTGTTCATTACTGTTCAGAAAGGGGGGGAGTAATATTCGAGATACTTTGTCATAAATAATGTTAGCCGTTACCAGAATAAAATTACTGAAAAATACGATAGAAAAGATTATTACAATTCCTAATTTATGCTTGCCAACAGATATATACAAAATGATGAACGACAACAAGATTATAAAATATATAAATAATACACCGATTGTCACTTAAAAAGTACTCAAAACAATATAAGTAATAATAAGTAACACTATATTTTAAAAAGAATTGTGTTATAGTGTGGACATATTATTCTATTTAACGGAATTCACCTACTTTTAAGCACAATAATTTTAATGTCGTAGAACATGGTTCTAAAGAATAAAGTATTTGTTCCTAAGAATATATAGTTAAATCCTAAATATACCTTGAGCTAGTTAAAGTCAACTTGTCTTGTTGCACCTGTTGCGAAATGGGTTCCTCGATTGTTACGACATCTTCCACTTCGTCATCATCTGTGATTTCCCCCTCTTCCATGTCATTTACATTTGTAGGGAAAGTTTCACTGAAAAAGAATTCGTTAAATATTTTAACACAGGCCTATAACCTACCTATATATCGGCATTCATATCTAAATTACATATCATGCTCAACATTATAAGTTTAGACCAGTTTTGATTTTGAAAGAAATAAAATATTAGTTTAAAGATTTCTAAAAATGTTTTGAATCTAATACGTATTGACTTTTGTAATCAATTATAGAATTGTAGTAAACATATTCTGAATTCAGACAGAATAAAATCAAATAAATTCATAGTATGACTCGAAACTAGACAGTTATTTAATTGATATTTTTCACATACCATGGTATGTTTTTTAGATTATTATAAATCAGCTATCGCAAAAACTTTCTCATTCAAAACGTATGGTATAAAAATCACCATTAAATGAAATATGGTTTTAAGAATGCATAATTGTTGACTATGCCTGATTATTGCAATTAATATATTATAATAATTATTTTACAAAATGACAAATATTTTTGTTGCAAAATTAAAAAATATTATTCAAAGTTGACGTTAATCAAAGTAAGCCTTTTACACACTAGTTTTACATAATAAAGTTTGAAATATTTTTCTGAAATATTTAAAATAAAAAACAAAAGTTTTACGTAATCAACGTAGGTTTTTTAGACAATTTTTTAAACACAATCAACTGCATAATATTATAATTATAAATTATATTAATATAAAGGTATATTATAATACATACCTGAATGCAATACATAATATATTATAATAAACAATGAAATGCGCCTGGATAAAATAGAAATTAGTTAAAATATCCATAAGCAACCTTGACATTCACCGATATCATCTCATTTCCACAAGATCAACACTAGCCTAATGAGCGAAAGTTAATTGTGAATCTTCCTACAACGTAAATTTCTTATGAATGACGTTTAATGCATATAATACTCTTATAATTTCATTTTTTCAACTGAATCTGCCACTAATGAAATCCGACCGTATCCTACAGTATTTTGATTTCCCAGAATATAACCGCACTATAATATTGTTATAGAACATTATGATTTCTACATTTTTGAACATTTTTGTACCCGTTAGGCTACTACTTATGACGTGTTTTTGTATCTATTTATAGCACAGCCAATCAGAGACTAATTCTGGTTTGGTTTTGTATATATATAAGATAAAGTTTTTAGAGTGAATGCCACTATAAGTGAAGTCTGCTCCGGTATGAGCTAGTAAATTACGGTTTTGTTTTTTGTCCAAATAAGGTCTAAAGTAATTTACAGGTGTTAATAAGTTATAAAATTATAAAGAAGAAGTGACCTGGAGACATACAAAAGACCTGATAACACCATATGAGATACACCATTCTCAATTCGCATGTTGATATGACAGAATTATATAACTGAACAATTCAATAAATATGAAATCGATGATATTTTAATATAGGTCTACATAAGTAATATTTTAAAGCTTGACCACCGAGATTGGTTAACATGTTATACTGCAAAACGTTTACGAAACCTGAGTTATGAAATAAACAGAACAAATTCTTGCACACCAAATCACTAGCATGAAAACCACAATACGCAAACCGTGTTATATAATTTTAATTTTAACTGAACCAAAAGAATGCGTGAATTATATATCATTCCTAAACAGAAATATTTGTCAGAATTACAGGTTTTCCCTGAATTCTGTTTATGGACCATTCAACATATGGATTGAGTGTATGAAAATGAAAGAATAGATAGGCTATATATATTTAATAATAGAGTTAAGTTACTTATTCCAAATTAAGCTACCTGTAGAGGTACGTATTAGAAAACTATTTTACCATAACTATATAAGGCAGTATGATGCTCTAAGTAACATTTTTGAATGATTTTGTTGTTTTAACTTCTTCAAAACCATTTTTTTTAATTTCCCCATTTTACAATGTACGTATTATTAACATTATTATTAACAATAATTGTGTTTTAATAATATGGCGCACAATTTGGACAATTGTGAACCAGGTGTAGTTCAATCTTTTTAAATAAAATATATATAAATTGTTATTAGAATTAATATCATAATATATATGCAATATATATTATATATAATGAAACATTTATAAAAATAAATATTTTTTCTCTCAAATTTAAACCAAATATAAACCCTCATATTGAAGCACACATTTCAGTAAATCATTAAATTCGTTTAGGCCAAAAATTTCTAAACATACAACTCGTAAGTTGTAGTTCTGTTTGACTGAAAAAATAACATTATTAAAGTGAAATATTGAGTGGAAGCAAGTAGCTCACCTCTCCCTTATGCACATCTAACTGATTCGTTTTTTACTTATTATTCCTCCATAAATGTTATCATTTTATAAATTTAAAAGGTACTTAAGGCGTCAATATCGAATAAAGCGCGCTAAACTACATGTATTTGAAAATAAACTTTTTTCAGTAAAAACAACTATAATCTCAATTTAAATGACGCATCAGTTTAAATGGAAATAAAAATAAACGTGAAGCTGAAAATACGAACTAGAGAAATATAGTCTGTTTGCAATCTTTCATTCACAGCTATTAATAATAATAAATAATTTTGATTAACAAATAATATACTATTTCAAAATTAATAAGAAAAGTATAGCGCACAGATTTGCGCTCTAAGACATAAGTGTTTACTTTTAAGTATGTATTGTGAATATACAGTGTCCTAATTTTCTGTGACAAATTTATATACTTCCTTCTGTTTAATTTTTAATTTTTATACAACATATATTTTAATAATATTTTAATATATTCATGTGATGCTAACAAATTGGTTTACATTTTAAATTATTGACTTTATTAACCAAATCCGCATGAAAGATTTTCATTCCAAATAACTTCTGAAAGTATCTACTTAGTATGGGTAGGTAGTAATAAGTAAATAAAATTAAATTATCAAATATATGCAGTATGTATTTATTTAATATTATAATCATTATTGAGTGGCTAGCTGATAAACTTTTCTAATTTTATAAATACGTAAATTGTGACATAATTAGTGTCTTTCAAAATATCGAAATTGTTAATGATAGTTTTGATCTGGTTTATTCTTTTTCTTCTTTATCAGTCACACAGCCGTATTTTCTGAGATGTATATGATATTGCATACTCATGGCCTTAACGAAATATGTTATTGTTTAGCCATATTTATATTTATAACAATAACATTTTTATTTTTATTTTTATAAAAAATAAACATAATTACATTTATCATTTGCAGCATACATTTTTTTCTGGTTTTAGTACAATGGTTGAATGCAGAGGTGTTACTCAGGTTGTCAAGGAAACTGCTTCTTTTAGTAAAAAGTACCGTTTTCACAAGGTGCGGTATATTTATTAATTTGTGAATTAATTTTCTATGTGATTAGGTACACATTACTATTCACCTTAAAAATTAACGTTACCCACTTTAATTTCCGTTTATATATGTATATAATGGTACCCTTTTGCTTTATATTGGGCATTTACCCATAAATACCGTCCCTGGATCAGTTCTTGATCATTATATATAGTTGCAGATATTCGCTGCGCTATGTAACAAAATTATGTTCTGTGTCCTTCACATAAAAATCTTATGAAATTATAGTTATTCTCCTGAAAGAAAAACTCAATTTTAATAATTGGATTAATAATAAATGATAAAATATAATATTCGTATAATGCGTGCCATTGCAACATAAAAATAATTAATCGAAAGCTTACCTTTTTTATATCAAATATGAATAGTTGTAAGCTCATACTAAATGTTTTTACAAATACAGTCGACTATAATTTCGGTTTAATAGGATACCGAAAATATTTAAATATGTCAAATTGGTCCATATTCATTTAAGTATTTTTTTTCAAATTGACCCTATGAAAATCTTTTTCCGCCTTTTTGTATTCCATCCAAAAATAAAAATATTCATATTTTACATTATTAATTAGATGTTATAGTAATTTTTCTACAACTAAACGACAGCAAAACTAACAAAACTGACGGTACAATAGTGTAAGGTGGGAGATATATGTAGCAGACTAAAATATCCAAATAAAAGTTCATAAAAAACTTGTTTTAGTATTTATTTAACACTCCAAAGCATCTTATTCTTAATTTACCGTGAAATGGAATATATTGCGTCTATTATGACAAGTACACACCTTTTGGGTTGACTCGCAGACTCTTCGAAATCCTTGAAAATTGGAGAATCATTTTGAAACGCAGTTTCAGGTGTTGTTGGCTTGTGATTAAGGTGAAGGGACATAGAATTATCTACGTATAATAAACTCTCTGTCACACAAGCTGAACCCTCAGTCAAAGACTCCATGACATGAAAGTATAATCTATATATTAATATAGTCTATTATAGAGCTGCAAAAGTAATTTGGGTCACTCTATACTGTATTAATAGTATATTGTGACGGTTTAATAAGGTAGCAAAAGCTGCCTCAAATTCCACGAGTGCACGCAGATGTAGAAATCTTCAAATAAGCAAACGAGTATGGAAAACAGTATAAATTCAACAAAGTCAAACAATTTCTAGTATCAAAGTTACATAATCTTCAAACATTAATTATAAATATCTTGTAAAATTATATTTTGAATTTTTATTTACTCTATGACAACTGCCAATAATATCTATATTACCAATAAGATTTGATAATATCGGTAGAATTTTAAATATTAATATATTTTATAAATCAATTAATTTTCCACAGTACTATAATACATAGCTTTCAATAGTGATTTGATAGTTCATTGATGTTTAAATATTAATTCAAATATGTTAGGTAAACTGTATATCAAAAGAAATTTTATTGAAGAAAGAAATTTTAAACTGTAATAAATTAAATAATTAATAAACAACGTTGGGGTTAGCAACCAAACGAAATATGAAAAGAACGATTTGGTATTAAATTAAAATACACTTAAGACTGAACAGGGTACTGTTCAGTACCACTACCGTGATGAGTACAGAACATTGCGTTGAAAGTGTATTTTTATTTATTTTAAATAATCTGTTTTCTCACAACACTTTTTTCTCTAGGACAAAACAGTAGTGTGATAGTATAATAGGCATCCTTGGATTAAAATAGTCACAATTGAGATCTTCTTTGATGCGGGTTGATGGCACGGTGGTCTTCCAGTGGACCCCTAGCCACTGCGGAAATCAGGGGAATGAAGCAGCGGACAGGGAAGCCCGGGAGGCTGCGATCGGCCCACGGAATGATGATGGGTCGCAAGACCCTGCCCCGGTGTCTTTCAGAGCGGCCAGGGCCCTCATTAGGAGGGCAGTCGTTGATCCTAGGCCGGCCCATGAGCGTACTCGCCTCGTGTTCACAGTCACGCCACGACCGGCGGGCCTACCATGCCGCACTGAGACGATGATTGCGCAGCTCCGGAGTGGGCATTGCCGTGTGTTGGCGGCGTACCGAGCCTGCATGGACGCGGGGGTACCTCCTACGTGTCCTCATTGTGAGGAGGAGGAGGAGACTCTGGAGCATTGGCTCCAAGAGTGTCCGGCGCACCTTGACCTGCGGTTGCGGGTGTTCGGGGTGGGGAGGCCTCCCTTGGCCGTATTGGCGGAGCATCCCGGGGCGGTGGCCTCCTATCTGCGGGGGCTTCGGCTTCCCTGACGGGGATCCCGCCTGACCCAACCCAACCCAAACAAGCAACTAGAGGAAGATAGAGGTAACTTTCTCTGTCCACTGAGAAAAAGGGTTATACAAGTAATGTAAAATAAAAACGATTAGTATATACTTCTAATTTGCATTTTAATAATCCGACCATAATATAATAAATAGAAATAATTGCTATATTAAAATTATTTAAAAAAAAATATATTAAAATTTTTACAAATATACATTTTGTGCGAATTCATTATTCAGTAAATATAATTAAACTTATTAACACTACTTAAGTAGTTTACTGACGATATATCTAAATAAAAATCTCAATAGCTAAAATATTTTAAAAAACATTATTTTGAAAATTTAAATTATGTACATTTTAGACGAATTTTATTTGAAATATAAAATGTTTGAAGAGATCTATAATTTTATAAACTAAAGAAATCTATAATACCATATCAATTTATTGTATTTTTTGGTTTATTACATTTTTACAGATTACATTAATATTGTATTTATTGTTTTCGTTTTCCATTTAATTGTTGACAACATTTAAAAAAAATGTGGGATAGTTTACAAGTTTCAAAAGGGAATTCAACTCCTGTGTTCTTCTTACCTGGTGGACAGGCTAACTATTTGCATGCTAACTAAATGTACATGCTACATTACAAAGTAGTTTGTGATTTTGTGAAAAGTTTGTAAATTCACAAAGTTATTTTCACCGCTTTGTAAATGTCTTGCGTATTTTTGTTATTTTACTGCGAAATTCTAATTTATAATGTTAGTTTGATAACTGATTAGGCTATAAAATTAAACATACAAACTTTACAATTGGAAATTTTTTAATACTTGGTATTTTATATTTTTAGTTATATTTTAATTAGTTTACATTTTAACTTGGTTTAATAACATTTTAGCTTTTTAATTCAACTTTTTTTTTACAGTTTAGTGATAGGGAAATAATTAAATTAATAAAATTGATTAATGTTAACATCTATAATGTTCAAATTCGAATAGGCCTAGCGCTGGTATAATATTTTTTCATATATTGCAAATAATATTCTTATAGGAACACAACGATAATTTAACATTTATAATGTTGGAAGTATTACTCGTATTACTACGTATGGTCTATTAATTCGAAATTCTTAAATGGTTCATTAAACAATAACAAATATTTATTATTACTATTGGAGAAAATTTACTATAGCAAACATTGATTTTATTAATTTAAAATACATATTTGTATTTACATATGTATATTAGATGAAGTTTTCTCTTTTTCCGAAATTATATGTACCTTCTAAGTACCAGTTGTAGATTTTCAAATGAGGCAATTCTACCGCTTATTGCTTATACAATTATAGTTTTTTCTTGTTGCAATAGTATCAAAATAATGAATTTGTGAATTTAATATGAATAATAATATCGATATACTAATATATTTATTTTGTCTTTAATTTGACATATATAATGAGTAAAACATTATTTTTTACCAAGATTTTTTAAAGTGTATCTTATTAATTTTTTTTCAAGATTTAAGTGTATCTTATTAATACTTTTCAAGATCTGAACCCCCCCCCCAATAATTGTTTTTAATAAAAAAATAAAATTTAAAAATATAAAAATATATATTTATAAAAAAATATAATTTTAAAAAATAATTATAATTCCCCCTCCCCCCCTTGAAAAGTATAAATATACAAGCTTTTTGCAGATGAAATTCATTCTGCTACGAGCTCTTTGCTACTATTACTACTTATTTTACAATTATATACAACTTAATATTTTATTTTTACTTACTCGATTCGTGCATTTATTTAAATCATGAATTCTATATTTGGAAGTTTATATCTGACATGCGAAGAAAATGTCAACAGTGAGGTGTCGGACGTGGAGGAATAGGAGATAAGCGAAGAAGAATTCATCAGGAGGATGAAATATTATCACGGAGCAGGTTGGCATAATGTTCCAACGTCACCAACGCTGCCAACGTCATCAATTCTTCTTGCGTCATCAACATTACCAACGTCATCAATACAGCCAGCGTCAACTCCTATTCTGTCCATTCCATCTACTCTATTAGGCAGGACACTACGTATGCTCAGTTCGAACGGGACTTATTGGAGTTCAACACATCTCGGTTCGATCAGATGGAGTCTGAGTCGGAGTTTTGGGCGCGTCTTCTTAAAGAACCCATTGCATTATTAATGCATCAAATGGTGTTTAACCTAAACTAATCACCAATGATGATTGCAACTCAGTTAGTACACAGCTTGATGTGATAGACCGTTTCTGGAATCAACTTGCTGTTATAGATGAAGCCGCTCCAGCCAAAGTCTCTATTCCTCTTCCCTCCTCGACAATAAATATATGTATTGATCTGGATTCTTATGTGGGAGAATTGGAGACTTCACCTTGCTCAACTAATATAGTTAACGATGGTCAACTTCCGTGTTCGTCTCGTCAATTAGTCAACAATTCAAGTATTGCTGAGTATATAAACATATTTAAATGCGGACTATGCAGTTCACATTTTAATTCTATAAAAATGCTGAACATGCATAGAAGAGAGTTTTATCCTGATGGACTTCCTAATATTAAGGAGGTAGTGTGCAACTGCATCCGAAGGAGAGTGCCAAACCGCAGCCAGCGCGGGAGGACACAATATGTGAGATTTATTCCGAATGATGATGATGTACAACCAATTGATTTTTTCTAAGCCGCTACTCCATTTATTGACTCTACGATAAGTCTTCTATTGCAATCAACTCGTGCCACCAAATACTTCTCAGCACCCGATTACCGTGGTAAAGCAGACGATGTATTGCTTCCCAATCGACTGAATAACAAAAAGGCCGTTTTGAACTTTAAAAATACTGGCGACCAATTCTTCAATTATTCGGTACTCGCCTGTCTTCATTCACGCGAATTTAAAACTAATATGCAAAGACATCACAAGTATAATATTCATGAGGCCAAGTACAATTGGACAGGAATTGTGTCACCTGTTAACGCGCGTTTTTTCATCACATTTGAGCGCCACAATCCTGGAATATATTTAAATTTACTTTGGTGTGATCAAGAAAATAAAAGTCCTTCGGTAAGAGTGCTGAGAGCCGCAGGAAAAGCATCGTCGGAAACATCCGGGAAGGTGATCAATATTCTGGCTCTTAAGGATTCGGCTCATTACCTATCCATTGTAAATTTGAACCGCTTGCTAGGATGTCGCAAAAGAATATCCAATTCTAACTGGCTCACTCAAACTAATGTTGTGAACAGTGTCTTCAACCATTCAAATCTGATAGACTACTTGATGATCATCGTGATTTGTGTTATTCAGAGCAGGCAATCAGGCTTCTCCTTCCAAAAAACACACATATGGAGTTTAATAATTTGAGATTATGCCAACGACTGCTATATGTTGTGTATGCTGCTCTTGAGTGCACATTGAACAAAAATACTACTGGTGATGATGAACACAAACCGGCTGCTTTTGGAATGGTGCTCGTACCTCACCCTGAGCCGCTCCTCTAACTCACGGCTACAGTTATTTTGTTGGGAACAACTGCATAATTTATGCTAGGCAAGCCATTCAGCAATGGGATAGAGACGTCTACCAGTGGAACACGGAACATTTGTTCGAAAAAGTCTTCGGGAATAGTGAGTGCGAAAGGCCGATACACAACAGAGTCACTCAGTGCTACATCTGTAGGGAGGAATTTTGCAATAGTCAGAATTTTAAAGTGGCGGAACATTACCTTATTACTGGCCGATACAGAGATGCAGCCTGCCAGGATTGCAACACCAAAATGCGGTTCGATTGGACTGCTGTACCGATACAAAACTCTCATGTTGTCTGCCAGGCAGCTCTGGGAAAGTTGAAGGTATGCGAGTTGGGTGTGATTCCGCTTTCAAAGGAACGCGAAGTGGAATGACGTTTGTAAACAAACATCATGATAGACAGAATATACCCACAGAGTTAACAGAAAAACGGGTGGAATTGTTATGTGTAAACGCCAATAATCTATATGCAAATGCTCTCAAAGTCATTACCACCATCGCAGTTTAAATGGATGACTCAGTCCAAAATCAATCAATTAGACCTCAAAACCGTTGACTTATACGGTGATACAGGATACATGTGTGAGGTAGACTTGGAGTATCCGACACATATTCAGGATGTAAGTGAATACCTATCATTTGCGCCTGAGAAAGATGTTATACTATCCAGCTGATTGACTTCATTTATGAATAGTCAGTATAAAAAGCTGTCTTCTATACGGAAAAATGGGCTCAAGTATAAGGGTACCACGAAAGTCCTGCTCACTCATAATAAAAAGGAGAAATACGTTTGCCAGGGAAAGATGCTCCAGTTCTATCTCAAGAAGGGAATGGTGCTATCAAAAATCCACAGATTGTTGCAGTTTCATCAGAAGCCATTATTTAGATATTACATCCAGTATATTAGTAAAGTCGACAAGAGGCCAAGAACAAGTTCGAGAAAGATTATTATAAATTAAAAAATAACTCTCTGTTCTGGAAGACATAAGAAAATCCTCGAAAGAGAATGAATTTTCGACTAACCAACAGTGAAGATCACGTGACAACTCTGGCAAGTCGAGCCTCATTTTTGTCAACGACAATATTTAACGAAGATCTATTCAGATTTCACTTGTGCAAAGAGGCTTCGATGATGGATAAGCTGATTTACATTGGTATGGTAGTTCTCGAACTATCGAAGCTTATAATGTATTCTCTTCGATATGACAGTCTCATGAAGTACTCAAATAAACTTGGTGGTCAATTCTATATATTGGCCGGGAATACAGACTCTTTCTTTCTACGAGTATCCAACATCAATGTCGACCAAGTATTATTTCCTCGAATGTTGCAAGATGGACTGTTGGATTATTCGAATTTCCCAAAAACCATCCCTGCTATTCAAGTCGGTACACTGCAGTATTGGGGTGTGTAAAAGACGAGTGTGCAGGTAATCCTCAAAAGGAATAGAACTTTCTCCGTCCAAAGGCCTATAGCCTCTTATCATAAAACGTGTGCAAATGTGTGTCGTCAAAAATGTGCTCACTCACGATTCGTACATGATGGCGTATAACGATCAGGTAGAAGTGAATACCGACCAGACAAGATTTGCTTCCCACAATCACAACATCACGACTCTTCAATATAATAAACGCAGTTTGTCATTCTTTGAAGATAAAAGGGCATGGATTAATGTAAATTACAGCCTTCCACACGGCAACCACCAACTATCTGGCTTTTTTCCAGAATACGCTCCTCAAAAACACCAACAAATAATCTCGCCTCAAAAACTGTAACTTGTACATTTTTATATATTTATTCAATCTTTTATTGTAAATGACAGACTTTCATCATGTAGTTTAGTTGTCCTTTTTGGAATATACCTACCTGATGAGATCACAATAAGATCGAAACAAGATGAAAGCCTATAAACAAACAAAACTCTGCTTGATTGTACATATCACAAATATGTTTGGATATATAGAGATTCAACGTTTTCTTGAAGACTCAAGCAAAGACTCAAGTGATCAAACGGAAATTCCCTATCAAAAGTTAACCAATCATCCTACACATAAAGTCAAGGATACATTGAAAAAAATTAATATTTCTAAGAAATTATTATATAGAAAAATTCCAAATGACAAACGAGGCACACGTAAAGAGATGATATCTTATATTATTGAAGAGATTGCATTCCTTTATCGAATGAAGTATCTTTAGAGTGAAAGTTCAACTTTGCGTGCGATTGAAAACAGAATTGGAGTTGCAAGTCATCCTTCAGCCGGTACTGCTATGGCTGCCTTTTTTCACGGTGCTAATGCTACACTGGAACCACTTGTAAGAAAATGGATTGAATAATCAATAAACATACTCTACGCTTCTCTCATTATATGAACATTATATAATCATGGACGGACGCTTTAAAATATGAAGTGCAATGTCAGTTATTGATCCTTCACAATGTGGCAAGATGGTGTTTGTTAAGAATGTATTGAAAGTGCATCGCTACCTATTCACGACACCTATTATAGACATTCACTGGTATTTCGGAATTCTACAACCAAATGTTTTGAAACAACACAAGTCGGAGATTTTCTGAGTGGAAATAAGCATACATCAAGGGTTGCCTGACAATTTCAAAATATTAAAAGAATTAATATGATCGTACTGGATGATCTTATCAGTGAATCGATATCTTCTCAAGTGGTGACTAATTTATTTACAAAAATTGTTTATCATCACAGCTGCTTCCTCCTCAATATTACTCAGAATCTCTTTGTCAAAGGACCAGATAGCAAGACTCACTCGCTTAGGACACATTATTTGATTCTCTTCAATAATCCTCGAGATGTTACACAAATAAGATTTCTGAGTCGACAGATTAATAATAAACTTTTGCAGGCGGCTTTTCATGATGCAACCGAACAGGGTCCTTTTTCCTATCTACTTGTGGATTTTCATCAAAGTACACCACTTGATATTCGAATTACACGAATTCTACCACACGAAGTCCAACAATATGCTTATATGACAGAAGAGCGTGCATCTCAGGCTATAAACAAACGAATGGAACAGGAAAGCATCAATTGTTTGAAATAATGGCTACCGAACGAGATAATAAAATTGGATACATACTTGTGACTGCGGGACTATTCTTTGTACTACTTGGACCGCCTATTTATTCATGTACGATTCACGCTATGCATCTTAATTCAACGTCACCGCATCATTGGCTAAAAGATTTTAAACATTTTGAAATACCGAGTCATTTAATATCGAAGCCTCCGAAAAAATATTATGACAATAGAGAATTTACTTGTGACTGCGGGACTATTCTTTGTACTACTTGGACCGCCTATTTATTCATGTACGATTCACGCTATGAATCTGAATTCAACGTCACGACATCATTGGTTAAAAGATTTTAAACATAACATAAAGGAAATGTTTTGTAAAATAATTAATATGCAAAATGGAAGTCAAGCGTTTTCGGCGACAATTTGTTCTGCTACAAGCATTTTCCAAGGCGAATCCTAAGTTAAAGAAAGCTATTGTGGAGAATTCTGATCCTGATTTTATTCAGGCACTGTTGGACATCAGCCTCAACCTACTGAATGGTAATTTACCTAACATTCCTAGATCACTCCATGAGCAACTCAATAAAGTAAGAAGATGATTAGTTGTATGGCTCAGTGTGTCTACAATAAAGGAGGAATAAAAAATTTTCGATCTACTCTCAGTCAGAAAGGAGGATTCCTGCCACTACTTTCACTTCTAGGGTCTATAATACCCTTTGTTACAAAAATTCTTGCACTCATTGCTGTCTCTGCTATTGGTTCATCTTTATTTTCTGTAAAATAATGACTAGTATAGTACATCTGCATATTCATTATTGGTTTTGGTGACTGAAGAAAAATACTCTAGTTTAAATAATATATCCAAACCTTCAACAACAACAAGCCGAAAACACGTGGGACCGAATCAACAATATCGTTTTAAAGCAGCTCAATTTATTGAAGAAAAACGCAAGAATGAAATGAATGAGAGAAATAATGATAAAAAGAAGAGCAGTACATTGAGTGACTATATGAGTTAGATTTCATCCAGTTTTAACAAGACATCCATTCTAAAGGCAATTTCACTACTTACATTTCTACATGGAAAATGTCAGTTTTCACATGGTCACATAATAGAGAGAATATTCATGCTGGACATATTATCGCTGGTTCAATTTGCATGATTTACTTCGATATTCTACCAATGATACACGAGCAAATGTACATATCTGTTCTTGTTGGATGGAGTGAAATCAAGGTTATTTTGAAAACAATTAATGTTGGCAAGTCAGCACTAAGTAATGCAACTTCAAAGGAACTCGGGATTGTCTCTAGAAAATTACGTCAAAGTGCTTCTCGTCCTCATACTCCACCATCACCTCGTCAACGATCGATCACCCCACCTGGAAGTCACAGTTCTAGGCCTATATCAAGGAAAGTCAATTGGAATGAAGGTTGAGGTGTGTTTAACTTTGTGCATTGAAATCGGATTCATATAAAGTAACACACTGATTCCTCTTTTTCTCTCTCTTGCAGATAATAATCGATAAGTTTAGATGTGTCTGAGAATACCATCAATTGATAAATGAAATGTTTGTTAAATCTTATATGCATAATACTGCTATTATACGAAAAATGCTAAATTGTCTCTGTTGTTGTTGCTCACCAGAAACCGACAAAGTTGATGCTGTAAACCTCAAATTCATAATAAACTGCACACATGCCTGCTGTCAAAAAACAAACACTGTCAGCGAAAAACCGGAAACTACTAGAACGCCTATATTACGACGCGCAGTCGACAGGATCTTACGGAAGTGTCAAAGCACTGACCGCTGCATCAAATCTTCACAAAAATAAAGTCAGACAATGGTTACAGAATCAACATTTACTGACGACGAGTGTGCGGCTTTACACAGGAATAATAAGGAACTTGTTGTAAAAAATGTTGCACAAACGTTTGTCAAATTTCAAAGAGGTTGTACAAAAGAAACGATAAATTATTATAATGCAACATGGAGGTATTATGTGTGTGATACAAAAATAATATGTAACGGCAATTACTAAATCTGCTCGATTTAGTGAATTTATAAATTTGTACCACTTTCAATGACGTTATCACATACACCAATCATGAAAGACGACAAAATGCCCACTAAGCTCACATTGAGCCCTGCTCTTGTTTGGGTACTAGGATTTCATATACCACTTAATTTCGCAGACGAAACTTAATTTAGTTTGGAAGGCTCCTTCTCACTTTGTAGGTTGTGGAATATTGAAAGATGTAGAGATTACATTTGATGAATATGGACCTACGCATCTGCTCTACTCTATCGATTCAATGGTGCAATTGTGGTGAATTAAAAAGTAAAATGTACTCATGGAAATTGGACTAAACCTTTGTCTAAAACACATTGTGTGAAGTAAGATCGATACCAAAATGTTACATCACTATCACAAGCACTAAATGCGAATTTCTTTGACAACGATGAATTTGTCAAGCATAAAATCAAACTATCGCCAGACACAGTGAAAACTCATCAATTAATGTTGGGGGCGACAGGTAACCCTGATGAAACAAAAGATCGTAAAATACTGGTATTCAATGAACGATCCTTATATATTCTTGGATTTACAAAGAGGTTACATAGAGGTTAAATAGTTGCATTACATAGAGGTGAGAAAATTAAACTGAAGGCAAAATGTCCTCCAAGCTATCGAAGCAGTATCTATCAATCTATATATACTGCAATTAATGTCAAAACATGGAATGTTAGAAACAAACGAGTACCTCTTCTACTAAATGTGGCCTTCAATTATTCATCATAGGGATCTACAATTTCAAATGTATACACAAACCCCATCTATGTAAAATTGAACACTAGGTTTATCAACTCAATTGAAGTGGAGCTGCGAAATGATATGGGTGAGCTGATTCCCTTTAGCAGAAGGAAACCTGTTGCTCACAACTATGCAATAAAACAAACTGTTATGGCTCCATCAAAATATGGATATGGATCGCCCATATATGTTGGCGGTAGAAGACGTCAACTTGGATCGGGAGGAATATACTCGGGTAATATGAGGCTACAAGTCAGAGTATTTAGATTTTTGCGTCGTATGCTTGTACCGCTCGTTAAACGTTTCTTTGCCACAGCTAAACCAAATCTAAAAACACTCGGTAAGTAGGTTGGAAACCATGCAATCAATATTGGCTCCCTTGCTGTTGGTGATTTTATGAGCGAAAATATCTACAATATTCCGGCAACTCTTCGGAAGCAAACTAAAGCAGGACTTAACCAACTTAGTGAAGACTACATTGGTCAGTAAAAAAATAACAATCAGGATAAATCAGGTCGCCGAAAGCGTAAATTTTCTCATCTAGAACATGTGCCTACATAGAAACGGCGCAAGACAGCAGCTAAAAAGCCTATTAACAAAACGACGAAGAAAAAGAAGCAGATCAACGTTTCTCGTGATATATTTACCAAGTAATATGTCAACTGACAATACTGCTACTTTTAAAGATCCTCAAAGATAATAATACCAACGAAAGAATTGAACTACCTTAGCAAGAGAGAAAAGCTTATAAACAAAACAAAAAAACTACGAAATCAGCTCAAGTTAGATTTACAGAAGAAGAAGAACCAGAAGAAGATTGCAAACCGCTGTCTACACTTTCAACAAAAAACGATGATGTCCAGTAATGATATCGGCTTGAGTAAAAGTGAGGTCGATTTGTTTTCCCCTCGACATGTGCAGACTGTTTTGGAGAAAGGCTACTACCTCGATGTACACCCACTGAATAATGTGACGACAAACACTGGACCGATTGAGTTTTCTATTTCTGGCTCAGCTGATGAATATATTGATCTCAA
>JAUZND010045034.1:4955-20369 GCA_034780555.1 Coelogynopora nodosa | reverse complement strand
CCAGCAGAGTTTGGCAGAGGACGCGGCAGACCTCCATTTCGAATCCTCGACGAAATCAAACAGCGTACAAATTCAACTTCAATCGGGGAGCTCAAACGAGCAGCAGAAGACCAAATCAGATGGCGAAAGTTGTTTTGCATAAAAGAGGAAGGAATGGTCGACTCTCGACTGGCCTAGCATTCAAATGTCAAAAACAAACAAAAATGTTAGACTTGTTAAGTGAATCTAAGATTAAGTGAATGTAAGTATGTAAAGATTGTAAGAATGTAAAAATATTTATTTTATACTTTACATACTGTTTCTTTACAACCTATTTATATATATCATAATTACCTATTTAATGCATACTAAAAGTAAAGAATACTTATTTATGCAATAAGCTAACCTATACATTTATTTTTAATTAGCCCCATTATACTAAAATCCCACTGTAACAAAAACATATTTAATATACTCCTTTAAAGTTTGTTATAACAGGGACAGGATTCTACTAAACTTATAGTATATATAAATAAACATACTTTCCTCACTCATTATACTACTCACAAATTCCATACATAACATTTATTATTTTACTTTAAGTAGGTATCTTATATATACAATTAATTGAAAAATATAATTATATAAATAGGATATGTTTAATACTATTAATATTTTTAACCTATTACAATTAGGACTAAATTAATTACTATTAATATGGTTAACTTATTTCAAAAACATTTTTTTATCAAAGATATTAAGTCAAAAATTAATATTTTATTATAATTACTCATTTATTTAATAATAATAATTAAAAATATTTTATAATTATTAAACATTTCCACATTATTTTACTTAAATAAATAATTGATTTCATTAATATATTTATTTTAAAGTAATTAATTAAACAAATATTTTTATTTATTTCCCTTAGATTTATAGATAATTAATAATTTCAAAAATTATTTTATAAATTAAAATATTAATATAATTTTAAAGGAATAACTAAGCAATTTGTTTAATTTAGTAAATAAAATATAATATAATTATCTTTATTTACAGTTTCCTGAAATATTGATTGATATAAAGGGTGGCACATAAATACTTAGCCCTGATAAGAATGGGAAAAAATTATCAGAAAACTTTATTTAATTAGATTTGAAGTTCAAAAAGTAAGTAATTAGAATAACAAAGGATTAATCAAAGTGTTCATACTACTGTAAGACAAAAGTTTAATTGAAATGTTCAAACTGGTGTTCACCAGCCTGTATGCAATCTTCATAATGACAGATAACTGAATGGGCAAATTTCTGGTGTAAGTTTTTGCCACATCAATAATAATGTCTTTCAATGAGGCAATAGTATATGGTTTCCAACTGAAGACTTTGTCTTTTAAAACTACCCTTAAGAAAAAGTCAGGTTGCATCAAATCTTGTGACCTTTCTGGCCACTCAATAGTGCCACATCTACCAATCCAACACCTTGGAAAATGGTCATCCAACCATTGTCAGACTTTAAGGCTGTAATCGGCTGGTTCTCTGTCTTGCTGGAACATCAGTTCATTGACGTTAGGTCACCAAGATAACATTGGCCAGACTTTAGTCTCCAGTAGTGCTTTGTAAGATGTGCCATTAACTGTGCCATCAAATGAGAATGTTCCAATTAGTCCAGAGCTTAAAATATATAGTCCTCCTTAGACTATGATACCAGGCACATTGATATTGTGTTCCAAAATCTCATGCAAATTAGTTTTGGCTCAATACATGCAATTATGATGATTGACATGTCTCAACTTAAATATGGCTTCATCCATCCATATTACCCTGTTGGGAATGCTTGAATCAATGTCATAAATAGCCACAAAATTCAAGTTGACAATCTGGGTCATTTTCATTAATTGCTTGTAGCTGTTGTGGATGATATGGTTTTAAACTAATCTCTGTCATGTTGAGATATACCTAGTAAAACTGATGCATGACATTGTGATTTTATATGGCTGTTCACTAATGTGGCAGCAACTAAGTCAACATTATCACACCTGCATACAATTTTAGGAGGACCAGTTCTTGTGGCATCTGTTACACAGCCTGTTTCTTCAAATTTAGGTATCACTGTTAAAATAGTTCTTTTAACTGGTGTTTCTATTGCAAAATTATTTTTCCAGTCATCATAAATATGTTTGTAGCTATTTGTTCATTCAATGTTGATTGATGTCCCGAAGCCATGATAAGTTTCCCTTGAATGTAAACTACCAAAATCAATAATTTAATTTTCAAGTTTCATTGTAGTATCACTAAAATGTAAATTACCAAACTCAAGAATTAAATTTTTCAAATTTATATAACTATCAATACCTAAGCCACAGGGCTATGTATTTATGTTCAATATTTCTATAATGATTAATACCTTATATTCTGCAGGGCTTAGTACTTATGCACAACCCTGTATAATTTATATGCATAATAGTATATTTTGCTTAGATCTGTAATTTTATAGGCTAACTAATTATATAAAATATGTTTCTTACAATATATATTCTTAATTTAAACAAATAAATGTATAACTTAGTAAATAAAATTAATTTAAATAATAAAACACATTAATATATTATTCATTTTTTGCTTATAATTATGATTATTGTTCTACATATTGATATTATATATATAATTATGTTAACTAATATACTAATACTATTTAATTCAATACTAGCATTTTATTTTACCTTCCTTTCATATAATAAATTGTTTAAAATTATAATTTAAAAAAAGTTACTAAAACTAAAGATGAACCTTAAAAAATATTTGTAATTTTTTTTTTAAATATTATTTTATACATTTTGTATAGGCCCCTAAATTGTTTAATTTTACTATATACTCATAATTGAGTGGTATACATGTTTTTTAATTTTTTAAATTTATTATCTGTTTGTGTTACAGGTGTATTTCATGCCAAATGAACCCATTAAGGGTAGCTAGCCAGAAATGGGAGAGTCTAAGGGTGTGCTTGAACCTGTTCTGAGGTACCGCACCATCAGTATCTACAAACCAGCATATTAATCACTCATCCATTTCCTCTATGATTTTATTTATGACAATTCATAAATGTCCTATGGAATGTGTTAATAGATTTCATACATAACTATAGTGATTACATATTCATTTGTAGACTTTTATAATAATTTAATAATTTAATATACAAGTATGAAATTTGTTCGGTTTTTGGGACAAAAATGATCATTTTCTAGAATTTAAAAAAATGAAATAAAATAGTAGGGGGTGAGGTGCATTCAAATATATTTATGTACATAATTTAGCACCGTAAAAACTGTTAATTTTACAAAAATCTAATTAAGAAATTCATTATTTTAAGAGGCTTTAAATGCATTCTAGGTTGTAAGATCTCACATTTTTTGCACTACATGGCATTATAAGTTATGCTTTTCATGTAGACACGAGGCCACCCCAATTTCTATTTATTTACGAATTTTTTATATGACCTCGCTCATGCCTGAATATATATACTTCTATTCATAGAAGGTTAAGCTAAAACTCTTATTGGGAGTGCATAGTTTGGGAATTTTCATTTTTTTCATATTACACCAAAATATATGTTATTTGCATTTTTAGATGTAGGTATCTGTAATGCGCTCATACATCCTACATTATTTTAAGTTTTAAAAAATAATGATCGCTCACATACTTATTAAGCATTTTGCCTTATACAAAAAACACTTAATAACATACATGTTTTTTTTTACATTTATGTAATACCTGTTAATATAGAGTATTATTAATCATTTTTTTAATCATTCAGGTAACATACCTAAATTTACACAAATAATAAAATTGACTATTATTCACTAATGGTTCAATGAATATTCTAATGTTTATTTTAAAATACTTTTTATGGCTATACATTATTATTTCACTAAACATAATGTACCTACATATTATAGGCAATTTTTCCAACATAATTTTTTATCTATATCCAATATAACAGACTTTATTTTCTTATTAAACTAAAGCAATACAGAACATTTAAAAGATTTATGTTTCCTAATTCATTCTCATTAAATAAAATTGATTGAGTTAATCAATACATACCATCTATAGTCTAATGTCCTGTCTAATGTTGGCATATGTTTGAAATAAAACAATTAAACTCACTATTACAATTAAGCTGACTATTAAACTCAAAATTAAACTAAACATATTTGTATATTTTTATGAATAACTTTAATAAATAAAATATATTACTTTCATATGTTTAGGTTACTTATACTAATTAGATAAGTATGTTTATAAATTAATTAAATGAAATAGTCACATTAATATATTAAATACATTATTTTATACTATAAATTTAATGGCTATATATCATTTTAATTTCTAATAAAGAAATAGAAGATCATTCATTTTTAATAACTATGCTAATGTGACTTATTTTAGCTTATCTTGAATTAGATACACTCAACTTATTAGATGTCAGCTCTACTGGGCTTTGCACATTTACTAAAACATTTATTAATAATAAATGTTTACAACTTATGGAATAGTTTTCTGCTCATAGATATAGTATTATTTACATAAGTAAAGTATATACAAATACCAATGAACCTTCATTTTATTTTATCTAGTTAATAGTTTTAGGGTTAATATTTATTATTTAAATATTTATTTTTCCTTTATTAATAAATCTATGTCAACAATATCAAATTAGCTCTTGTTGTTATTGTTAATAGGTCAGAACATTTATTCTGTTTTTAAATTATACTTAAAGCATTATGAAACAGTGAAATATGCGCTTTGTCACAGTTAATTTCACAAATATTTAATTTTTATCAATAATTTTTATTATTAGTTAATTTATTGACAATAGTCTAGGATTAATAACTAAAATGTATTTTTTCTTAATAGTTAAGTATGTTATACTGGATAACTAACTTGATTTTAATTTATAAATTAAATTGAGCAGCTTATTAAAAACATATTTGTTTCAGATTGAGTCGTTTTTTATCTTTCATAACATACAGACACTTGCAAAGAAGGCTAATGAGTAAATATATTCACCCTTTTAATCCCTAACCTTACCTAATTATATGTAATGTTTAATCTTCACCATATTATCTCTTACAAATTGATGCCATTAAAAAACCGTATATTATTATTTCAGTGAGGATTCAATTATTTCAATACTGACTTCACAAGATGGCTAAAAGGAAGCAGGAAATTGCCCTACAACAAGAGATCAATGCCCAAGAGGAATGGGAAGAGACTTTACAGAAAGAAGGATTACTTGGTAAACTTATTTCATATGGTTCCAATGACTTCTTTTCAAAATGACTTCCGTATATGGAGTTCTTGTATTTGTTTAGACTGATATTATTTATTTGTAATATTTATGTAGTAATGATAGGAATTTTATATTTACCTAATGGATTTAGGAAAGTTTGTTGTAGCGAAACAAATGCCATAACATATTTTTTTTATTGAAGTACCTTTTGTAAAAATGAACTACTACAATATTTAATCAAACTGAATGAAGTAAATATACGAAATATATTTTTATTTATACTACAGATGAGTTATATTTATTTGTTTCATTCAGGTTTGACATTTTTGTAGCAGTTACATTTTATATAAATTGATTAATTAATTTATTTTGAAGTGCATCCAAAGCCCATAACGGGGTGGTATTATTTCATGTAGTTTTGTCTCTGGTTGGTACTGTTTATTATTGGACTTGGTGACATATTAACAGTCTACATATATCACATTGAAGTGTTTCATATCCTAATTTGTTTATGATGTAGGTCTACAAGATTATAATTTATAGCTCATAATTTATTCTACTTTAGATTTTAGATTTTTGTGTTTATTCTGCTTTAGATTTTACATTATGTTATCATTTGTTAACAATATATTTGTTGTAAAATAGTTCTGCATTTACTGTAGCTATATTTTCTTCTTTCTGGGTATCAATTTTCTTCTAATTGTTTCCCTTGTTTGTCTTTTTTCATGTGTTACTCTTCTTCAATTTTATATCTTGTAATTTGATTTATGTCACTTAGGTTCAAGTGGTCCCATGTAGGTATACTATAGTGTTCCTTTTATTTCCGTTCCTATATTTGTTGGTTATATCATGTTTAAGTGTGTTCTTTATTAGTTCGTTATTTAACAATCGTCCAAGTCAATTGTTATTCTATTACGGCTTTGCTGACTTATGTTTTCTTACTGCAGTGGTGGACGTGTACCAGGACTGGTGTGGGCCGTGCAAGGCGGTCACCGCCTTTTTCCGCCGGATTAAGAACGAAATTGGCGACGACCTGCTACAGTTCGCGGTGGCCAAGGCCGAGAGTATCGACTCGTTGGACCGCTACCGTGGAAAGTGCGAGCCCTGCTTCCTCTTCTATGGGGTGAGTGGGACGTTACCTGCGCTGCGGTGCATTATAGTGAATAAACTGAATCACAGAGCTGTTGAACAGTTGACATGTTATCACATGTTTCGCAATAGAATTCGAAATGTTTATTTTGCTCATGATGTAAAATTGTTTTTAGATTCATTTATAAATACTTTTTCTTTGTCCTTAATATAATTTAAAAACTTTTTTTAACATGTCATTTTATTATTCGGCGTTATTACATTTTAGCATTATTCGGTCTTCATCGTTTGGTTTATTTTGTTAGTTTTATATGATGTGTATATGATTAGTATGAATTCTATATAAAGCTACCAATATAATAACATTACAGGACTTGATTTTTTAATTTAAAAAAATATATTGTCTATCACGTTAAATATCTCGCAAATACTATTTTCAATTTAACATTAGTGAAATATGTAGACATGTTTGATGCAAATTGTACCCGAGACGAACATTTCAATTGATATATTAGTTGATTAAATGTTTCAGTGGTTATTATGAGAGTCGTAGAACTTGGAGTTTGTTATATCCAAATATATTGAATTATTATATTGAACTTAATATAGTCGGAATTATTGCTCTATGGTTTGCTCTTTGAACCTTGTAAATTAAATTAGTTAAGTCAATTGTATTTTTGTACTCTATTATGTTAGAGTCGCATTGCATTGGCTAATTTTTTCGCAAATCTATATTTTTGCTCACTTTATTTGTGACTCCGTATTTTAGTATGGTAAATACGAAAGTATCGTTTATGTAGGATGATAAACTGGGCTCAGTCCAATTCAGAAATGTTTCATTGTTTATTAATAATAATCGTATTGTAACCCCCGTTGTCTCGTATGTTTGCAATCTCGATCAGAACGGATACCTTGTCGGCGTCATTCGTGGCGCCAATCCCCCGCAATTGGAGCGTCTCATTCGTGAGAAATTGGATGAGGAGCATGCCGTCATGAAGGGAGAGGTTGAGAGGAAGGAGGTATGTTTTTGAGATACCACCTCCTACTGTGCTCGGTCTTTCAGTAACATTTTATTATTTTAACATTATGAATTGCGATTAGTTATTATACAAAATACCTATTCCATAGAGTACCGGAATAACTAAGTTTATAATTATTGATCACTTAATAAGAAAGACTTAAAGAAAAGGGCTGTCGAACCTAATTTTACGTTACTAAACTCTTCATTTTTTGTCTTGTTTGCTTTTTATATAAACTTTTTACTCATTATGTCTTACATTATGCTTGTTAACCGTTCAAATTTGTGCAATAAATATTTTTCTGTAATAATATAATTTTTTGGCTGGTTTGTGCAATTTTTCAAAAAAACATTACAGTTCTTAAATGTTTAAATGCAAAAATTATTCCAAAATGACAGAAATATTTTTGTTAGAAGACAAATAATTACTATATCTGGACTATATTTAGTTTCTTCAGCGTTACAAAATTATATTGTACATTTGATTAGAAATCAATACCTGCTTAAAAAATTTAAAACATTTGAAGTTAAATTTTTTTTAACATTTATTAAGAAAAAGTTATTTGCAGTATACATTTATATATATTACTGTTGAATTCAGAAGTAGTATATATAAATAATAACAGTTAATATTTATGTCAACTTTTTGAACTAACGTATATTATATAATGGTGTGTTAAATAACAGCAAATACTTTAACTCACATTTACTATCTGATAGACTTAAATTTAATACATACTTTTAATAACGTATTGGTTTTAAGATATAAATAATTCAGCGTTCTCAATCATAAATGACAAATATTTCAGATCAAAGATCCTCTTTTCGCCCAAATTGATGCCGAAAAGGGAACCATGGACCAGGTTGTAACTGAAAAGGTGGAAGGTAAGATCAATATGTTTTTTAATTATTAGCAAAATTAAATAATATATGTCTTAATTATTCAATATGTTAGATTTTGGCATTTCTGAAATAAGCCTCTTGAATAAATAATTTTGTCTTACTTATTAATTGCGATATTAATAATGTATTTTTAGTATAAGATTAATTTATATAATAATGTACTATTTATTTATAAGATTTCTAAGTCTGGTTATTGTTTTGTTGATTATTATCAATTAAGATGAACACGTATACGTGTTTATATTCACGCATTTTTGACGAATAAAAATTTGTGTTCTATCTATAGCGCATATTTTATTCGTCGTAAATTAATACTATTTATGTAAAACAATATATATCCATTTTAGCATTGTTTTTAATTGACCATATTTTCATATATCTATTTTTAAATGTTTTTTTGCTATGATTGATACATGTTAAGAATTTTATAATTGTATTTGCATCAGGTTGCTGTACAGTCTGTCTCATTATACTATTAAACAAATGTTTCCCGATCCATGAAAGCTGTCTTACATTAAGCAATTTCAATAGTTTACAATTTACATTAGTAATGCTCTACAGTATATGTTTTTTTAAATTCTGACTAGTTCAATATTAGAGCATTTTGTTTCACTTTACTCATGGTCTAGTAATTCCAGCAATACTAGATTACGACCTAATTGCATTATTTGAATTTTTTACATTTATGATAGACAAGAGAATAGTTGCATCATTGGCATTGGCTAAATCGATTTAGAAGTTTAGGATTTTATAAAAGTAAAAATATAAGCGTAAACTCTCTCTAAGCTTGTTTCTCCAATAATCGATGCGGACCACATCAAACTTTATTTGAATACCCCCACTACACTCTCTTCAAGTTTCGAGCAGCAGAATTAACCTGATCCCTAGTCGAGCTGCAGCAACAGCAGCATCCAGCAGTATCAGTGTTAGCTATATACCATCTACCACACAGTCGCCACCGGTTACTCCCCCTTTATCGGAGGCAGCAGCAGATAAAGCAACACCGCCGGCGCCATCGTCTACACCAGCTAGCCCACCGCTGCTAGTTGTTCGCATACCATCCGACACTGACGACCAACATGACGCATCACTGACCGCACCTACTACAGTAGAAGATGAACCGTTGTTGTCGGTTACTGTGACATCAGCTGCTATTGATAGCAACAGCAGCAAGTCAGAGAGCGAAGAAGCGGTCTGTGTGGTGGATGATACAGCTGTTGGCAGCAAGCAAGCCACTGAGAACTCTCAAGAAGCGGTCATCGGTATAATCGTAGTGTGTTTCAACTGGGTAGACTTCCTTGTTAGTTGCTGATTTGGAGCACTGTACAGGTCAACACATCCCGATCCGCTCCCCTTCCCTAGTTGTCATACATCTGCAAAGTCGTGATCTTTACCCGTTAGTTGTCAATTTAGTGGCATATATTTTTTGAACATTTAGTAACAGTCTCGTATGTTGATCCCGTTCTTGGTCTGAAACTAAAACATCTTAACTTGTATACACATGCACGAATGCCCATTGTTATTCTCATACTGTGCACAATACTTACCTGTAGCATATTATTTATGTTTAATTGGTTTTTAATAATATTTAGTCATCTGTTATTCACCAATTTACATGTAATACTTTTAATCCGCTTCATCAGGGCAAAAAGTTATTAGCATAAGTCGTGTTGTCGACACAAAAAAAGGTAATGTTTAAACATCACTTACATGAGTTTTGATTTGTTTTATACTATAATACTCAACGAGTTCACTGTTTCATTTTATGTTTATGAGTTTTAATTAATTTTTCAGTTCTTTGTAGTTAAGTCTATTAACCTGTTTTTGTATCTTTTTAACTGTTGTAACCTGTCACATTGTGTATGTATTATAAGTTAATCAGACTATTTAAAATATGTAACCTTATGCATTATATTAAATTAACGAAAATGTGTTACATGTTGTGGTGACAAACCAATTAGTAAAAAGAACAAGTCATTTTTAGAATCCAGCCTGTTACTGCACTCAATAGAAGAACAGTAGGCTATGCATCAACTTATTAATAGTCAAATATCGCTCATTTAATCGTTTCATGTCGTTTTTAAACTGGGAAAATTAATTTGAACATATTATAATGCTTAATTCTTAATCATTATCTAATTTTATATTTGATTTAAACAATGTGCTTAAGTTAGTCGTCAAATCTCATCTTGGATTACGATTGCACAGATCGTTTTCAGAATTTTACAGAACAATTATCGCATACTTTGAACAAATGTTTTAATCAAATTAAAGGCACATTTCAATTTCACACTATTATACGCCAAATATTAAATAAAAATTGAAAAGATTACAGCATTGACACATCTTTAATAGTATATTATCACTATTTTTGTTCTATTACCAATCATTACGTTTACATTTTCAAATAATATATATGTACATTTTAAACCGGTATTGAAGATTTGCTTATTTGTGCATATTTCATATCTTTGATATTTGAATATCCAATGCATGAATCTATGTCGTGTTTAGCACCATCATCTGACCCTCTACTCCGTTTTGCTGTCCTGTGATAAATTATATTACTTACAACATACTACTAATTTGTCTATATTTATAACGAATTTTGTTGTTAAATCCACTTGGCAGTCTGGACTGACCGTAAGAAGAACTATGTCCCTCAGAGCAACCGAAGCTCTGTTAGTGAAGAGGAGCCAACAGTGAATGTTAAGTGGATCATGATGCATGTCGCATGTATTCCTGCAACATGATGTGCTATGCATGGTTGCAACTGAATATCGTACTAGGCTCGTACTCTTTCTTTAGGCGGTCTTGCCCCCCCCCCCGTGGGGCCCCCCCTCCAACTCCTGCGGTGCAGGGAGACAGCCAGTTGGCACACGGAGCCGGGCCTGTGTCCCCAGTGTTACGCGGATCACATGAATCAGCGGGCCAAGTTCAGCAATGCCAGAATCTCAATACGGCTCATCCCATCGGACGAATTCTCAGTGAGTCAAGCTGCTACTTAATCATCTGTGTCGGAAGGGGAACTTGACCGTGTTTTGCAAATGTCAATATCTTATTTGTTTTTTGACTTGATTTATCTCTTTTATCCCACTGAAGCAATCTAAAGCATAGGAGATACCAACAGTAACTCTGTCAATTATATATTCTAAAAGTTAACTTCAACAAAACATAAGAATTATACATAATATTCCGGAAAGATGAGTCTATTGCCGTTGTGATATTCCCGACATTATTTGTAGGGCAGCAGGACTCTAGGAATTTGGATGCCCACCTTCCTTCCTCTGAAAGGTCCAGCAAATAGGACCTCAAAGTTATGTAGACCTCACTTCCGAAATAATAAACTGTGAAGAAATTGCTACAACGGATCTTGATAATATTCTAAACTTCTTCAAGTGAGGATATCCTAAGTACAGTCATTTAGGCAGGTTATATTTCTTCTGTAAATGCTTTGACGACTGTTTCTTCCTTATTTTATGTTAAAAAGAGCCTTGAAAATTGTGTATTTAACATATAAATTTGTTCATTAAACACTCAGAGACGGATCAAGGGCCCTGCTTCTGGAGCAGTGAGTACTTTATGAAGCGCGCCCACTTCACCAATATACCAAACGAACCCATTAAGGGTCGCTAACTATCGACTAGCACAGCTGCAGGCCAGGAACGGGAGAGTCCAGACGGAGGCTCGAACCTGTTCCGAGATCAGATAACACCCTCAGCCTCTGCAAACTAGCGTTTTAACCAATTTACTACGATTTAAATGGTGCAAAATAAAATTTGATCAGATAAACTTCTCTTTGTTAAAAATAGCTTTGAAGAAGGCCTATTTATGCTGGGCGCAACAGCTGCCATATAAATTATTTTGCCTCGCAAAGCCGTGTATGACTCATCTTTCTCACAACCGCATAGTTTGGATATATATTAGTAAGATATAAAAAATCGATATCTATGGTAATGAACTATATAGAGAATATTAATCTGCATGGTTCCTTCCATCCTTCGCTATTCCTCCCTCTCCATCCAGGGTCCCTCTCCCCCCAAACGAGAATGCCTCGACCCCTCTCTGGAGCCCGGCTTGGCCGATACAGCGGCAGTTCGCCGGTCAGTTCGTCAGCGGAAGCAGCCCACCGATCGATCCGTCAAACTGTCTTCTGATTGGTCGGTGCGGGACCTCAAGGTGCACCTCATGGGCCTCTACGCTGTCGCCCCCATCGATCAACATCTACTTTACAAGGTAACAATTGGAGTACGTTTCATCGGAACATCTATTCTAGTATTTGTGTATGTTATTATCTTTCTGAAAGGTTTGTATTTTCACAAAGAAAAACTGGTGGAATTTTTGCCTGTATGTCTACAAATATGTTGACCATTATTAAACTATTGAATTTGTCATGTTATAGTGTTTTTCAATTTAAATTGGTTTTATGATCTCGTGTATAATCTCACTAAACTCATGTCTCGACCACCATATAGACGAGGTGCTAATTTATAATACATTCAATAGTTTTGCTGTGTGCACAAAATCCCCTGTCAACTACAAGTGTTCCACATTAACCGCAAGTGTTCCACATTAACCGCAAGTGTTCCACATTAACCGCAAGTGTTCCACATTAACCGCAAGTGTTCCCCCATCTATGCTCAGGATCGGGAGTTGGACCAACCGGAACAGAGCCTCCTGGATGCGGGGGTTCAACCTGGTGATGTTCTCGGTCTCTGGACAGATGCTCCGGTGCTGGGGGAAATGCCGGACGGAGCCTACGATTCTTCTCCAGCGGCCGGTAGGTTGTTGGCGAGTATGGTGCACAGTTTAATGTTATTTTGAATGTCAAGAGTAGACATTAAAGAGTAAATGTAAATTCAAATATAACATATTCTGTGTTTTTTAAATGCGTTATCTAAGGAATGATATTATTAGTTTTCCTGCTATCTTTGGAATAACATGTATATTTAACTAAAAATATGTAGACTTTAAAAAATGTATGAGATGAATATACACAACTATTAACCCTTTGTACGTGGAGCTTGAGGTTGACCCTGATTTTTTTCTTAGTGGTTAAAATAGTTTTATCTAACTAAAAAATATAACAAACATAATTTCGAATATTTTTACATATCAGAAAAAATGCTGTTATTATTGATCCATTTTATACCCCCCATATGGGTTTTCATACTTGCCGATGATATTAGGAGTTAAAACTTGCAACATTAATAGAAAAAAATAGTTTATCGTAAATTGCAATTTAAAATAATACTCTAATAGCATTTATACTACTTATGGATTATTTGTATAAGTCGTATAATTATAAAAATATATCAACAAATATAATAGATCTTGTGATCTGGAATCAGATGCAAAATGAATCAAGTCGATTGGTTGCATTAAACAAAAGTTATAGCATATATGGGTCGGTATATAGCATACATGGTTATTTTCCAATAGTTTTTCTAACTGAAGTTTATGACGTAATCAGGTCATACTTGATTACATTTTTTGAAAATTTAAATAACTCAACGAGTCTTTAGTAGATATCAATATGTATACCAAAAGTCAACTTAATCGGATAATAGGAAGTTTGGTTTTCCAAGGGGGGGTAAAATAACCCCCCCTCCACATAGCAAACCCTACAAAATATGTCCACGTACGAAGGGTTAAAATGACACAGTAAAAACTTCTATTAAAAACTAGGTAGGTAGCCTACTCATTTTGTCATATTTAAAAAAAATTGTGTTATATATTTCGAAAATTTGAAGAAAAAACTTAGGTTTTCGAAATACGTGCAAACAATTTACCCCTAAAAAATCTAGTGTCCCTTCAATACCCTCCCATATTCTTCGCTACCAATTATCTATAAAGTTCTTCTGCTTATTTCAGTCTCCGTGGAAACCGGATTCAAGGGCACAAAACTGCTCGGCTCGTGAAGCAGAAAATGACTCAGACTACACTCTTTTCTATTTATTATCCACTTTTCCCGTTTCTCGTATTCCTGTTCGACGATTTTGGCACATTCACTGTTCCCAGTATAAGAAGAGCAAAAAGCGGAATTATTTAGCTTACTTTACTTCATCTAGTAATATATTGTGTTTATGCCTATACTACTATCCAGCTATATATATATATATATTATAATTGCAGAAACCCAATGGCCCTCGGCCACTAAAAGGATACATTGCACTTTATCAAAACTTGAAGCGCTTTCGTGATGTCTTTCTTTAGTTGTGTTTTTGATTTGAATGTAAGAATATTGATTAGTTATTTGTAGTTTCTGGATCTGTTATAATAGCTATGTTATTATATGTTTATCTCTATATGTATACATGCATGTGTGTATCACTCCATCTTAGACTTAAGCGGAAGCGGTGTTTTGAGTTGATTTTTTTTATCGAAGAAACTATTTATTGACAAATCATGATATTTTCTGGTGATAAATAATTGTTTGTCTTTTTGATTTTAATTGTTCTAAGGGGGTCGTGTCAGACACTTAAACTATTGTTATTAATTATTGTGGAATTAGATAATACATATCACGATTGCTATGTTTAAATTTCCCTGAAGAGAATTTAATTATCATAATTGCTAATATACTTTAGATTCTGTAATACAATTAAGCAGGATATATTATTTAGAACTAAATGACTTATATTGTCAACATTATTTCGGATGAAACCTTCGTTGATCATCACATTCGTTATTTTCTTTCTGTGAAAATTTGTTAGACTTTTTCTGATTTAACTATTATGACAAAATAAGGTATAATTTATTTTTTTCTAATTCATTGCGTCTCAATAAAAATGTAACCATATCTATTTTAGCCTCAAATCTATAATGTCAAATTTAAACGATCCACTCCCTTATGCCAGAATTTTGCAAAACGAAATGCTGTGTGTACCGCTTCTATGTAGTATTTTTTGTTTAGTGATTTCATTGTAATTCTTTTGTCACTTATCTTCAAGCCTATCTTGAAATTACAGTTCAATTGAGTTTTTAGCAATCTATTAAATTTCATGACATACACTGCGTAAAATTGTTCTAGAGTACTTTTCTATAAGTCCCACGATCATGTGCATAGCTCTCATAGATTGCTATGAGATACTATATAAATATCCCATACTAAAAGGGCATTTCTTCGTAAT
>JAUZND010045023.1:0-20371 GCA_034780555.1 Coelogynopora nodosa | reverse complement strand
ATAAATTGAGCGAATATTGTGACATACAAATATGAAATTTTAAGAGAGACTTCATGCTAAATATGGCAGCACACATATATAATGTTATAAAAATAAAACATGGACTACATGCTCACTACACGCACTACATGCTCACTACATGCTCACTACACGCACTACATGCTCACTACATGCTCACTACACGCACTACATGCTCACTACACGCACTACATGCTCACTACACGCACTACATGCTCACTACACGCACTACACGCACTACATGCTCACTACACGCACTACATGCTCACTACACGCACTACACGCACTACATGCTCACTACATGCTCACTACACGCACTACATGCTCACTACATGCTCACTACATGCTCACTACACGCACTACACGCACTACATGCTCACTACATGCTCTCTACACGCACTACATGCTCAATATAGTATTCAAATAATTTATTGAAAATTTGTTGAAATGTAATAAATAACAGAGTGTAATTTATGTTTAAATATGTGAAAATATATATTACGAACATTATTATCTGGTAATGAGTGATAATTAACTATAGACATACAGTTGATGAAAGTAATTTTAAAACTATAGTGTTTTTAATTTAAACGAGTATATAGAAAACAGTTGAAAAAAAATTGATAGAGATGTTTACAAAGTTCTGTACGATTTTGTAAACAATTAAGAGATCAAATTAAATACTCGAATACACTTATATATATATGGTTTTAGTTTAACTTGAAAACATCTATATTTATAGTTTGAATTATGTCATACAGGCCCCAATATACAATGCTTGAAAATATATATGTTTTAGAAATTGTACATATAATTTATAGATAAACAAAAATACTAATAAATAGATGAAGAAAAATATTTAGATATTGAATATATAGGCCTACTCGAACATATGAACCTTTTCTTTCTCTGTTAGTAAAGTAAAAATTAATATTTAACAATGATAAAATGTTATTTCTGCGATTTATTAATTTTTGCTTACTTTTTAACTCCTAAATGAAAGATACAGTTTTTCAGATTATATAGAACGTGAATTAATCTGAATTTGTTTTAGATGCGTTTATGACGACATTCTCAATATGTACAATTTAATTAAATAATTTTTTTCTTTCTTTTCCGAATCGATCAATACTAAAATTTAACATTTTCTTCATAATATTAACTTGTTCATTAAACAGAATTTAATAATATGATCACCTTTTTGAATTTGGTAATACCTTTTTTGGTTTATATAAATAAATTAATATATGAATTAAAATGTTCCATTTTTATAAATAGGCTAGTTAGGTTTTTATAGAATTTATATATATATATATTTATATAATTTCATATTTTCATATAATTATTTTGAGTTGTGTCAAGTCAAAATTCATAAAAAAATTTAAAAAGAAAAAATCTGAAATTAATTTTACAAAACAATATTTATAATTTGTACAAATTAATTCCTTCAACATGCAATTGAAAAAGATTGCTCCTTTACTCCTTTAGACGTATATTTATTTCGACAAAGAAAATAGAAATACGTTATAGAAATATTTTTTCAAAGTGCACAAATAATAACGTTGACTTATTCTAATAGGTATTTAAATATATATATATATTCATTTGGAAAATATATGATAAACAATTAATTGAGCGCAACAACAATTTTTTAAAAAACCTTTCAATCATTTTTGTTTATCAATGTTTATTGAACTGGTATATTCTCAACTTATTTTTTAAAATTGAATCATAAAGTTTTACTTATCGATTTTTAAAAATTTAAAAAAAATTAATCCATTTTGAATAATAATTTTTTTATTTAATTAACATTTTTAAGAATAATATACTCTCAGATTTCACAGACTGAAGATAACCGTTGTTCCGGTCTTTCTAATTATTGAAAATACTGTTTTTGCGATAAATATCCTATTCATTTCGATATACTTGCAATGCATTTAAATTCTGCACGTATCATGCTCTTTGCGTTATACGTAGAATAGAGAACTGTATCTGCCACCATGCTTCAATGGAAATAGTATTGTCTCCATATTATTCCCACTATATAAAGTATTTGCCACCATTAATAAATGGAAATGATAGTACCGTTATTTACGAAAGTATGTCAACATATACTCTGTTCAAACTCTTTGTTTGAAATATTTATTGAAAGTAAAAAGTAGACTAATCTACTACATATTAAAAAATATCTAATTCCAAACGTTCATACGTTATTTTATGTAATCACACTGGCAGTCATGCTTTGATATTTTCAAGTTTTATTTTTCGTGATCAACATACAGTATATGTACAACTCAGATGTATAATAACACAATATTTAAATTTTTTCTCGAATAACTCTCGTATAACTATTGTAGTTCAACAAAATCGGTCGACTTTAGAGTCCAGATGAGCCAAAAAAAGCATTATTGTTTTAACTTTTCTGCTCATGTCATTATTCATTTGTTGAAAAATGCAAACATGCCTTTGTGAATAATTTAACCTCCTATATTTGTAAAATAAATCTCTTCTACATTATTTAGGATGGAGGAATGACCTCAAATAAATAATGAAAGTTATAGAGAACAATTAATGTATAAAAAATAAACAACTGGAAACATTGATAAATAAAACAAATGCTTCTTAAGATATGTTTTCCTTCTTATAGTGTTGCACTGTAACAAAAAATATATTTTAGAATGGTTAGATAGTTTTCAAATTAAATAACTTTTAATATTTTTTATTTAATTAAGTTTTCTTAATTGCAGTGGATTTAAAAATAAACTAACTTTGTAATAGTTTGAAAACGTAAATATTTCAGCAAAACATTAAAGCAGGGGCATTTTTAGGGGTGTTTTCCAGCCCTTCCAGAAACCTCCCCTACCTAATTAGTGCGCCCCTCTAAAAAATAAAGTCTGGATAAAAATAGGAAATTGAAGCGATCGTATTTATATTTCCTACATTTACAAATATTATCATAACATTTAACTCCGACTTATAATTATGAACAATGAATTATATAAAATCCAGTTTTAATAACGCTATGTATACACTAAAGTGCAAAAAAGCTCAACTTAAGAAAATATGTACTTTCATTTTGGCGCCCATAAACTACCGGAAACCCCCCCTTTGAAATCCCTGCATACGCCCCTGTAAAGTATATGCCATTTTTAAAAAGTATTAAGCATGAATGTTACTATCTACATATATCATAAGGCAACGATTAAATGAATTGAACTATTACGATGAAAACGCTCCATCATTTTGCCTCTGACTTAATTAATGTTCTTGAGAGAAACTGCACGCTTTGCCAGATAAAGTCAACTCTAAACAACAAGTCGCCTTAGTCGATATTTAAATAATTGAAATGAGTAAAAAGCATAAATGGAAAATGAAGAAATGAAGTAATTGCTAAAAATTAAACAGTTGAAAACAATTAAATATGGCCTTATAAAAGAAAGATTTTAATAAGTATATTTAAATATGCAGTCAACACACTGTAGAACAATGTCTTTCTACCGTATTCTTTAAATTGATAACAAAAGTGCAATAAATTAATTAAATAAAAAGCGAGTGATTCATGTATTTCAAAACATCCCCACAGATCAGGCATTATTTCAAGCACTACCTAATCAACTTTGAAGAATAACATATAATTGAATAATTTGAGTAAATGAATACTCTTTATTTTTTATTTCAAGTCCACTTCTATTCCATGACAAACATAGTATGAAACCGTAATATTGTAAGATATGCATGCACATATTTGTTGTCCACAAACAGAATTTGCTCTCAGTTTAATTCACTTTTTGTTACTTTATAAAATGTGATTACCATTAACCGAATGCCGTTTTTGATAAAAAAAATAAAGTTTTGTAATATATATCTTTGGTTAGAAAACTTACACAAATGTTGCAACCACAAAATATAATCGCTTCCAATAGGTATCTCCCGTGATGCGGACTTCTTTTACAAAATTTAAAAATATCGAAAATATTCACTTTTGCGATCGATATATTTGTTGTCGAATTTTGCCACATAATTGTAGAGTATAGTATGAAACTTTTCTATTTTTCAACTAATTCTAGTAGTTATACTGATTTAGAATATATTTTTATTTAGGAGTACATGAGTTGATTAACAAACTTAAAATCAAATTTATATAAGTATAATTTTACACTGGTAGATACTCAATAAGACCTCTATTGCTTTCGTTACATTGTGTATTAATACAAGCATAGATGGAAGATGAATAACTGTCCAATGTTAGTAAATATCAAAATAGAAGAAAAAAAATACTTAGAAAACATTGACTTCTCAATATTTTAACATAATATTAGTACAAATTATATCTTATTATGAATTATTACTATCCAACTGTTTCTTTCACCCTCCTTCTTAAAAACTGACTCGATCCTCACAGAAGAAACTAACAGAAGCTCTTCTGACATTGACATGATATCGGATTCTGGCTCAGAAATTGAATAACTTACTACCAAGAGTGTGCCACTTTAAACCCGTCCTCTGAGTCCAAATCCCATGAAATTGAGAGAATCTTAGAAATCGTCTAGATTCCGAAAAAAATTCGACTGTTCTGGATAACTCATGTACATCTCAGCAAAACTCATAAATTGAATACTTCTAAACAGCTTTAGACCGTCATCGATCCATTATTACTATGATAACGTTCAGTGACGTCATTCAATATGATCAATAGTTGCCGTAGAATTCAAAAATTTTCGATTCTGTCTCTTAACAGATTTAACTTAACTTAATTTAATTCGAAAAACTAAATTAAATTTCATGAATCATTTTATTGACTTTACATTTTTTAGTTTTTTATCAACTTTGATTCAATTAATTAAATCGAAATATTGACTTCGATAAACAGAATGCAATAAATTGAAGTGAAAAGTATTCTTTATAATATGTTTGAGAGACTACTTTGAACCTCTTTAAAGTGTTGGTTTCATTAATTGCGATAACGTTTAAAGATTCAAATTATAATTTTGAATTAAATTTTGAACAAGTTTCTTTATTAAATAATTTTACAATTGAATCTTAGAAAAAATAATTAAAATCAAATTTATTGAAAAGATAGTTACAATATATATATACTATTTATAATATACACTGTATAGTTTCGATCAAATTATATAAAACTCTTATATCATAACTTTAACTATACTAATAGAATAAAATAAAGCAGTCATAATCAACAGGAAAGTTATTAAATAATGTATAGCTCTATACTTAGCTACATATATTTCATCGATTCTTGTTCCGCCTAATCCGCATTTTGTAGAGAAATGATGCAATGAATTACGTAACTGATTTTCGTATCGATTCACGTAATGGCTATACGTATAAATTCACCAAATCGTCAATTATTAGAGTTCACTAGCTAATAATACTTTTAATAAGAATAATTTATTAGTACAAACAGTTCAACAGGTAAATTATGGAGAGAGCAGAATTTATACCGAGTAGCCCAATTGTTAAGAGTTTATGATTATCTATTATTTGCTACTATTAAATATACTTAATAAATATAAATAGTCACCGCTTCTTGATATAATCAGTTTATTTACTCACTATTTAGTTGTTAGCATTTTATTACCTATAATTATTTAACAAAATTCCAATCGTTTAAATACTTTAATCGGCATAACTTCATTTTTAACTACAACCATTTTTAGCGAGACGAAATTTAACCTTTTTTGTAGTGACGATAGCATTATGCGAAATGAGATTAGATGAAACAACGTTTACAACATAGACACATTAGTCCCTATATCACATTGACAATGTGCAGGTACCGTTGCTGGCATCATTACCTTTGACTATTAATTAACACAAAATCTTTACTAACATTTGTATATAAATTGTTTTATTCACTACTTTATCAACTACTATAGAATTGATTGGAACCATAAGGCAAAATCAACTCACCAGATAAAAAGAAAAGTGATAAATCAGAAATAAGAAACTTTAAATCAAAAGAAAGGGTAATTATATAACAAAGAAAACCGTCAAAAAGATACAAAAAAGGCAAAGGAGAAGAATTTCTATATCTGGAAATAAACAAGTGTATAACTTCCTAGAAAAACATTAACATTTGTATTTCAATTATTTTATATAATATATTGAAATAGGTGGAACGATTTTTTAAAATAAAGTTATATCAGATTAGGTGAAATTATATCTTACCCTATAATATTATATCCAAGTTGCTTTTACTACAATAACCATTATATAACAAAAAAGATAACAATAGGATTATAATTCATACAATATATAGCAAGTGGATTTTATGGTCGGCCCACTATGCTCCCATAATAATATTTTTTTATTTAATTCACTTTAAACTCTTATAAAATTATCCTAAAATACGTTTTTTCGTAATTATATTTTTAAACAATTCCCTTTTGTTAAGGCAATAATACTATTTATTACATTAACAATTTAATATGAATTTGTAACCATCCATGGATTACGCTAAAAATATGTAGGCTATAGACTAAAGACGGTGTAAAGATTATACCTTCCCTATAGATAAGATAAGTTACTTCTGCTTGAGATATGCAGAACATATAAAGACGTGAAATTTAGAATAAAAAGGTTATGCAAACCATACAAAAAATGATCTGAGACATACAATGTAGATATGGATTGTTTGTTTATTTGTTTATTTAGAGAGAAAGGAATTAAATTGGTGGATGCTGATTCATGCGGACGCTTCAGACCGTCAGGAAGCATGGTTAGAAGTCATGGTTTCATAAATTGTTAAAAATAGGTGCGCAATTCGTTCGTGTCGACTTCTGCGATGTTTGTGTAATATTAATTCTCTACACCATATAAATACTTTCTATCAAAATGTAAATAGTCTGGCATGTCAGGAAAAATCATCCAAATCTTCATGATATTTTTGTTCGTGAAATTTCAAAAGTAATGTTTTTAAACGTGTAGAATAAGCATACTGAGTATTGTTATAAACATATACTTATAACGTATTCTTTTAGATATATTTCACATTAGTCCAAATATCATAAGTATCATTGTCCTAGCGTCAATGCACTAGGACAATGGTACATAATATATAACATATATAGAAGCCATGTCAACTTCTGTGGTATTTATAACGAAGTACACAACTAATTTTCCAAACCCTTTAAGATATAATGATTGCGTAACTGCTCATACTTGATTGTACATACAATCGTACAATCAACTAATATTGCATCCGAAACCAATTACGTAACTTATTCAGCACCTCAGAAATATTTTTATCGTTTTGGAATTGGACGTAACACCATCTAAAACTTGTCAGAGATGAGATGAGATAGGATTAGATATGATAAGATGGGATAAGATAGGATAAGATTAGATAATATAATATATGATAAGATAGGATAAGTTTAAATAGGATAAGATAGGATAGTATAACATAAGATAGTATAACATAAAATAGTACAACATAAGATAGGATAAAATACGATAGGATAAGATAAAACAGGATAGGATAAGATAAGATAAAATATTATAATATAAGACAGGATAGGATAGGATATGATAGGATAAAATAGTCTTTGGATGACTGTTTCAAGGTAATAAGTACGTTTGAAATAAAATCAACTCCTGTAACTATTTTATAGCATAAATAAGTGGAAATAATGCTGTACAATTAACAAGAATGAATAATTAATAGTTGTCATCAAAAAGATGATACGACTTGTTTGAATTGACTGTGCTTTTAAAATTAGTTTTTAGTTATATTAAATGTTTGTTTAAATGTCATATTACTTGAACTAAGTAATAATAAATTACAATTTTTTTAAACATATAAAAATCCCTATGATATAACACATTCCTTGGAGTGGTGTACTAAATTGACAAAAAACAACAATTTCTAAAATACATAGACGACCTAAATGTAATTTCTACATCTTAAATATAACCAAAATATATTATAAATGCATTAATTCATTCATATTTCACCTGCTTGATCAGTCATTTAGTAAAAATTATTTAAAAAACTAATTTTATTGTGATGACTGGATAGATATTCAATCAAAAAAAAAATATTTTAAAATAATAAAATGATGAGAAACGTTTATTTATCGGTCTTATTTTTAATAACGCTTTACTTTGTTCCATTTCCTTGCTACCAGCATAAATCTCATTTGATCTATAAAAATTGATTACTTAATATTTTTTAAATTATTATATCGCGGAAAGTCAAGCCATTTATTTTTGTAAAATATGTTTTTATGTATTGAAACTTAATTGACTATTATCTGAAATTTTGATTATAATTATTTCTATTCATTTTTCAGACTTTAGAGTTAATTATTGTTAAATATATTTGCAGTAGTGTCACTTGATAGACAAGACTATATATACATATTGTAGAAAATAATTAGTTTTCTACTCAATAAATTTGTGACAAACTTTCGCTAAAATTGATGACGTTTAATTTTAATAATTGAATTATTTTAGTGAATATTTGTAATAATGAATAAGTTATATACTGTATGGGTAGACAACAAACAAGATTGATGACATAGTATGTAAATGTCTGAATAAATCAATAATACTTCATATTTGTAATTACTAATTATGCATTTAACCGTCGTGTTCCATGTGTTGATGTGAAAAATATTTGAATTAGAATTTTTTAAAAGACAGTTTATTAGGAAAACCAAAAATATAAATATAATAATCTACAAGTGTCAAAGTTAATTTTTATAGAAAGAATTTTCTTCATTTAAGATGGATAACAAGATGGATAATATTATCTGTTAAATAATTTTTAAAAGTGTCAGCGCGAGTGTAATTTCAAATGATAGTTGGAAACGATTATTACGCCGAAGTAGACAAAAATAAGTAGACAAGTAAAAATAAGGAAAAGGGTAAAAAAAATAGCATTTATTGTATAATATTGATGGCTCAAAATTAACCAAAGCTGTATTTGGAGTATTAGATTTTCTAATAAGAAAATATCCATCTATTACATGACTAATAATAACAAATATTAATATAACAAATGATGGTAACCTTCATTCTGTCGATGATGTGTTTAGTTTGTCATATCCTTATACTGTGACATTATTTAGCAATGAAATACTAAAACATCAAACAAACGTCAATTCTTGTTATTTCTTTACTAACATTAACTTGTATAAAGGGACAAATATTAGAAGCTGGTCTCATCTTATAAATATAGCAATCTTATAATTGTATTTAATATATTGTTTTCAATATCAACTATTTGTGTCATGTTTAGTTGTAGAAAATTAGAATACTTCAAACATAGTTTCTTTGTAGTGCATTAATTAATTTTAACGTATTCACAAGCTATCCCGATCGTTGACTTTTACCTTGGTTACATTACTATGGATTCCATTCGCGAAAATAAACTTTTAGAATAAATACATTGTTTAAACTCATATTTTTCATTATGATGCATGTTCTTATACATGTGCACACACATGATAATACACATGATAATGCATTTAATTAAAACCTCTAAAATATACCATGCCATTAATTTGTAAAAAAAAAAGATAAAATATATTTTTTAAATCATTCAATTAAAAATATTAAATATCTATCTATCACAACACATAAATTATAATGTATTATAATAATGTTTCAAAATGAATTAATTTTTTATTAAAAAAATTAACCTTAAAATAGTACTATTATTTATACAGTGCATGTCAAATGTAATTAAACTAATTGTTTTATCAGCATTGTTTGTTTGCAGCTATATATGAATAGATCGATTAGAATTTTACAATGAATTAAACATAATATTTACTGGATTTTTATTTAATATTCATAATATAATTAATATTTAATTATAAAATAGTATTAATTTTATATGTATGTGTCAAGTGTTTGGATTATCAAAAGAAAGCAATTTTTTATAACTAATTAATGTAGGAAAAATGTGTGCAATTGATAAAAAAAATTAAAAAGTGGCTTGAAAAAATTTCATTTCTAAAAAAAGAACATCTAATTAACAGAATAATTATATTTAAATATGGGTTTTCGAATAAACCAAAAAAATAACTAGTTAAGCAATTCGTATTATTTGTACAATATCGATAACTGAATTATCTCAATTAATGTTGGAATTAATTTGAGACATCATGCCATCATTGAGTTTACTCTTATTACTTCTAATAGAGATGATTTATCCTTTTATCAAAATATATTTATTAGAAAATAATTTAATCGGTAATTATCTATTAGTCTGTTAATTTTTAAATGCTTTGCATTGTAACTTGTATCGTTTCGTATCTATTATTCTCAAATGCTTTTTTCTAATATCTAATTTTTAATTTATGTTTATATATGTATATAATTTTGAATTTTTTTTTATAATTTACAATCTAATTTGTAAGCACTAAAATTATTATTTTTTAATTTTACATTTAATTTATATATTTTTTCTTATTTATCATGTTAATGTCGTGTAGTACACTATATTTCAGTAAACAAATTTTATGTTAATCATGATAGCACCGTCTTGATACCTCTAAAGAGGCGACATAGCCTTGGTGTATAATACAACGAAATCGGAACCATGCATAGCAGAATAACTGAAATTTGAAAGATCGTGTCATGGCTAGGATTACAATGTAAAACTGGGACACAAATAAGTTCTTCTCAAAATCGATTATCAATATATAATATATCCATTCACATTTAAAATCATTTTATTAGTTCATTGCAGCTAACAATGCTTAAGTTCAAAATTTCAGATCCATCGATTTTCGTCAATCAAACAATTTTTTTAAATTCAGATATTTGTAGGGTCTTGAGCTTGACTCGTTAAATTTCGTTTGTAACATATACAGTCAAATTGGCCATTTATTTTTACAAACAGTTAAAGCTTCTATTTAGTTTATCCATGTTGCAATTAAAAACTGTAACATAGAAAACTGCAACATTAGGAGTTAATTAGTGAAAGAAATTTGAAAATATTTTTCTTGAATGAATAAGATTTGAAACTCAAAATTCACAATTCGGCAAAAGTATTTCTTACAAAGAGTAATGATTTTGTGTTTTGAAAGCTCCGATGTCTGTATTATTTAATTTTAAATAATAAACGAGTCTGTTTACTACATGAATTAAAATGTTTTTTAACAAGGTATTATTTAAGATTAGTTATATATTGTTGTATCATTCTGTCATCAGTTTACATTATAGATTCACGTACTTCATATTGTATAGATTCAGGTACTTTATTTCCATTTGCGCTATTTTTCGTAATTAATATAGTTATATAGAATAACATCAGGAAAGCTAAAGGAAACGAGGTCTTCATCTCAATCTATAGTTGAATCAGCGACAAGCAATAAGTTGAAAGTTAATGAGAATTTTTGTACCGTGAAATAGATGACTTGCTGTTAGTTTGAGATTGAAATTTTCACGCGACCATGTAGATATAACTTATAGTTGGATAGAATTCTCAAGTGAATAGTTATACAAAGCGTTACGTGAGGTCAATTTTGTGTGATATTCATTTTTTAATAAAAATTCAAATATTCGTAGGTTTTCTGTTAATTAATTGATGTACACTGCGGAGAGCATAGACATTTAAGTAGGGGAAGGTACAACTAATAAACTATAAATAGTTTCTATATTATTCAGTGAATCATTTCCTTGTATTTACAGTGCATTTACATTCTTGCATTTCTTACATTCTTGCATTCTTTACATCCTTGCATTCTTTACATTCTTGCATTCTTTACATTCTTGCATTCTTTACATTCGTGCATTCTTTTCATTCGTGCATTGTTTACATTCTTGCATTCTTTACATTCTTGCATTCGTTACATCTTTGCATTTACATTGTATCATTTCCTTGGGTTACACTTAAAAAATAAGATATCTTGGTTATCGGACAACCTATTACTTGTACTTTTAACGCACATCCCACATAAAATAAACAACTATTGTAAAAAGTAAATATATAAATGAAAACATAATATAATTATCAGTTAGTGCACGAATTAGTACAGTTGTATGAATCAATTGTGCTACCCAGAAACTAGTTGATGCACTCATATACATATAACTAAGATGCTTGATTTATTTTATAGATATTCCAAACTTCGTGAAAACAGGAAAACAAAAACCTATTAAAATAATAAAGACTGTATTATTGAATAAATGTATGAAAAAGATTTATTCCTATGATTATTGAATTACTGTTAATAATATTATAAGTGGTATCAGGTGAATAATTTAACTAGTGTAGTATATTGCAATGTATACTTCACTAAGAAAATGCCACAAAGAATTAGCAATATTTGTATTGCCAATGAAAGAAAAATTTTGTCTAAACAAACAAAACTGTATAGCCATTTGAATAATTCCATCATCAATTTTTATGCACAACAAATTCTTTCTTTCTATTTTCGAAATTTCCCGAGAACTCGAGATATAATAAATCATTAAATATATTTACCGTGTTTTACCAATCATAATTATTCTAGTAAAATCAGTTAATTTCTCTCTGTGTATTCTTACAAATAGATTTTATTAATTCGGCGAACTCTGCTGACGCCTCAATAATAATCATCTAATTATTTTCTAACGCTGTTTTGTATAAATAAAACACATAAATTTATATATGATGGTTTAAATTAATTATTTCGTACATATTAAAACAAATCTAAGATAAATGTGTCTATTATATGTATTGTACATGTGTGTACATTTTGTCATCTCCAAAATTGGTAATGTTATTATTATTTCAACATTATGTTTGCATTATATACAAGTACACTTTTAAATTATGCTACTTAACATGTGTCCGAAAATATTATCTAAATATAGCTAGCTACATTGTATGATATAATTCCCGACCAATATTTCGATGTACGCATACGCTTTTAAACATTTCATTATTATTTGGAAAAAGAAACTATCAAATTATTAAATTATTAAATTATTAAATTGATTCATATTTTTAAAGTTTTTTCAATAATTTTATTAACATTGAAAGCGAGTATAGTACTTTTTGCCACCGTTTAAAGTTTACTAATTGTATATAATTTACAATGTGTAACTATTAAAGTTCAAATTTTTCTGTTAATGAGGATTTAATTAAATTATTCCTCTAATGTGCTATTATAAAACTAAACAAAACAAATTAAACATATTTCATATATCAAACGATATATCATTGTACAAAAGGAAACTTGTTAAATTTGACGGATTGTTTCCTAAAGTTTTGACATAGGCCAAAACATGCTCTAGTATAGTACATGCTCATAGTAATAAACAAAAAAACAATAAACGAATATAAAAATATACAACAATGAATGGGTAAGCAGCGCTCTCTCTCTTTCTATAATATTAACCGCAAAACAAAAAAGATAACAATAATTTAATGTAAAGTTTCTCAAATACTCGGTAAATTGATTGAGTTGCCACTGTCTTTCATCATCTACTTTAATTTGATTAGGATATTAGTGGCTTCCCATCTTGTACTTGTAGTTATATAGTGTAGTTATATGGTTACAGTTGCTTGGCTATCCCCCGTGCTGCCCTCTCATACGATATATAGCCTGCACTGTAAGATATCATTAATTTTAGTGATGATACTATTAGTTTATACATATTTATAGTACTTATATAGTCAAACAATCTGTCACAAAAGGACGGCAATTAAACAAAAATATAAAGTTGATATAATGCCGAATATACAGAGCAATCACTATATATTATATAGTATTATAAATAGTCTTTAGAAAATCGAAAAAATAATGAATTGTACATAAAACAATAGATGAAGGTATTATTTCTGGTCGATTTCATTTTCTTTGAGGTGTCAATACTACAAATTATTGTTTATAGTCATCAAAGTAACCGTTTATTGAATAAATAAGTAATAACATATTTTATTACACACAGCAAAAAAAAATGTTAAGTTGTTAACACAGTTTATGAAATAGATTTTTTTGTTGATTGATTTCGTCACTTATAAATAAATTTTTTAAATAGTGGTTGAAAATTATGGAAATTATTTTTGTACATTTGTAAATTGTAACTTTAAGTGTATCTTTATGTGTATAAATTGTATCTTTATCCACCTCTAGAATGTGTATAAAACCATTTTACAATCAAAGGCTCAACATCTAATTGGTCCTAATTTTTAATACCGAATTTAATCCATATGTCAAATAAATCAATATTATAGTAAATGTTATGAATATATAGTAAATTATAATTTTAAAAAACTACACTTTTTAGTGATATGCATAAAATATAGTTAACAAATTAAATTTCTATAACCATTAGATATCCTAAGCAGTTACTTACGTAGTTCTAAATATTTTTTGCGGTTGATCGTGACGTGGAGAAAATTATATTATATTTTATATTAATGAATTTTTTATCCAAAAATATAAAAAATAGATAATTTTTTACATTCGCATCAGTAACTAAACAAAAATTAATAATCACATTTATAGTGGCTAGGAAACTGAAAATTTGTAAAAAAATTTGTAGAGTTTAGCATGTTATATATAAAATGTTAATGTCGTTATTTACGATTGTGCTTAATTTTTCCGATAATATATAATAGATTTAATTTCTGTTATCGTAAAACTATTCTACTAAATTTTGATTAAACTAGTAAGAAAAGAAGTAAAAAAAACAAAGGGTTTCTTTGATAGGAAATCGTATTCGACACATAACGTTTCAAAAATGACCCAGTTATAGTTATAAAATAAACACTACTATATATATATATTACATTTTACGCCGATAATATGTAATATAAGATAATACAGAAATAATTTCACAAACCTTAACAAATTAAAAACTAATAAATTTAAAGGTCTTGCACACATTTAATAAATTAGTTTAATTTGTGACAATGTTTAGTTTACTATAGTTTTACATACATTTTGTGATATATCAATTCGCCAATATTATAAAGCAATGGTTAAAATAATCTCTACCATGTGAGATCCTTTTCCAGACCTATACATATTTAAATATTTTAATTTTCTTGTTAATGTTATTAAAATATTTATTTATAATTACGTTATGAGCTATTATATAAATTCGTCGGCTAACTTCCCCCTTTTCAAATAAATATTTCATTTTGCAACAACTTTGTAATAATAGAAACCATAATAATTACAATGTAAAATATAAAAAAATATTCTTTATATACTTCATCTCTAGACGGGGTTTGATTACAAATATGCTTCCTTACATAGAAAACATTATTGTAATGGCATACTGAAAATATAATTTAAAAAAAAATCTTTTCGAAATATTTTTTAAAATAGTATATCCATAAAATATCAGAATTATAAATTAACAAGAAATAATCTATATACTCATTTATGATCAGTTGGCATCACTTTCTATATTTTAATTTGTCTTTTATATACACATAGTATGAATTACATGAAAAATATTTAGATTTTTAAGGTTATAGGGAACATTAAAAATACATTCTTTTATATTTTTCATGTAATTCAAAATGTATTTTTGACCAATTTACCAGAATTTGTTTGAATTTGCAATTTCGATATTTTTTACACATTATGGGATATTATGAAATACGATACTGATGCATAAAATTAAAATTTTCTAAATTTTAAATTTATATTTTGAACATTTAGCAATTTGAATTAAATCGTAAATTATCTTTAAAATTCTATCTATGATATCCATAACTTTTAAAGATGCATTTTCAAAAATTATACAATTTAGAGAACTAATATCGATAGCATTTTTACAAAGCACTAAAATAATTATAATTTTAGCTCATATTGAGTTGAACAGTAATAGTGGCAATTTATTTTTATTAATATAATAAAAACAGTCGAGAGTAGTATAGAAATTCTTGGTAAATATGTGCTCTATGTTCATTAAATTTGATTCCCAATAAATGTTTAATTCTATTTGGTTGTTCAAATTTGTAATTGTATCTAGACTGGTCGTCGAAAATCATTTCAAGTTACATATTTAGGATTTGTAGCATCGCAATAACTAATTGATATATTTAATTACAGTACACCAAGACATACTTGATACATTACATAATTAAATCTAATAGTTGAATAAATATGAAAATAATCAAAATAATCACAATTAATGTAATACGCATCGAAAAATTGTACCCACATCAAGTGGACAGATCCATTTCCATTTGTACTTATATGTAATATATCATTTTAAATATTTCATATCGTATAGTAAAAAAATCTAATATTTCTATTAGTCATTTTTCAGTTTCCGAGTGTTATGCACTATCGATAATATTTCCAGGTGTTATGTTTGCATACGATACACAGAAATAATTAATATGACATTATCAATTAAGCATTATTTTAGAGGTTAAAAAAATGTCATGAATATAAAATTGAAATTTTTTTAAGATAATATCAGAATAGCATTAGACTAAATAACTTACGACAATTATAAAAATATTTGAACGTATGGATTAATTTTTACGTATTCAAATATATGAATAAATAAAAATTAGATTATTATTATTATTATTCCATAACGGCACTAGAACTTTCATTTAACAAAACCACATTGAAATAAATTAAAAATACAAATTTAATAATTTTGTAATAAAATTTGAATTTTAATTGTAACTATTTTACTTCAAACTTAATTTAAATCTTATTTTCAAAATAATTTTATGTTTTGAAATGATGAAATATATAATAATAAATAAATAAATATATATAGGCCTAAATTAAAAATATATGCATTTTGAAACTTAACATTCCTTCCAAAGTCTAATTAAAAAAACTAGTAAACAAAGTCCAATGCAATTTGATAAATAGTTTCTAATAATGTAAATAATTGACTCATATTATTTCATAGTTTGCAAAATATTTTTTTTATTTCGTTAATGATTTAACCGAAGCTAGCTATATATTTATATATTAATGAAATACGCTTTTTACCTATTGTTCAAAGCATACTATTCATCAATTTAATCGAATACTAAATAGTAACCAGAACTAAAAATGAGCTCTTACAAGCTTCCTGTATAGATTATAATTTTTCAAAAGTAAACCAAGGCTGTGGGATTTAATATCTGAAACAAATTGTGATTACAAATATCTTTAGCAGAAATCTTAATTCATCCTGTAATAACTTGAGGATTCCTCCTTTAAACTAGTGTGATCTCGTTGTTTAGATAATGTTATAGTGTCAAATAAAAGATACCATATTTACTTGTCTGAAAGGAGGAAAAGCACACATAAATTTAAGCTATATATGACAGGCCTGTTGAGTTAATTTGGTTGCAAACTCAATAGCTATTAACAGAGAAGGTTGGAATAAAACGATGAAAGTATTTTATGAATTTGACAACTGCCGGATATAAATTTTGTGTTTTAACATATTATTCCAGTGTTAGGAAACATTGAATTGAACTTATTTGAAAGAAGTGTTACGTTTTAAAATATTTTGTAACTTTATACTATAATCATTTAATCTACTCTATTGCCTTAAATCTTAAATAAAAAAAAAACTGTTCTCTGCTATTATAAGAATCAATTTTTGATTAAACAATTAATTAAAAAATGAAACGAAAGCAAGATGATATAATATTATGTCCAAAAACAAGTTTAGTATAATTAAAATAAGACCAACAAATATTATTAGTCTCACTGATGCGTCAGAAAGCTTAATTACCATCTTTAAATAACATCCTATTAATTATCTGACATATAAAAAATTATACAATAATATATAATAGATCATTGACATATTTAACTATTTCAAGTGTATTTCTATTTAACCATTCAATAAAGTGAACTAATTATTCGACTAATTAAGATGCATTTAAGTGAAAGGATTTCTAATTTAGCATTGACATGCAGACCAAATAATATTATTTTTGTTTTTATTGAATTCGGTTCAGGTAATTAAAATGATTTCTATTTTTTTATGTTATGTAGAATTATTTTAAAATATCACACAAGAATAAATAGTAATGAGAAAAATGCAGGCATAAAATTTATGAAAAGTAGGAATTGATTTTATCGGATAATCTACTCTCAATGGGGTCGGAAATGCTTTCCATTGGACAATCTGCACATTATGGAGCTTCAAAAATTAAGAAATCCGCTGTAAATTGATTTCATTACGATTTTGCATTCATATATGTGCAATATCGACAGTAGTCGAGTAAATGCATATCCAACTAGCTATAAAAAGTAATTATGTCTCGAATGACGTTTACTCTCTAAAAAGAAAACATATTTTTTATCCAATTTTTTCATAGCTTTACATCCAATCAAAATCAAAATCAAATTTGATTTTGTTTATTATGACTTCCTATTGGTCTTTTCAAAACTAAGTAAAGGTAGTTTAAAGGCCTGTGCCCACGGTGAAGGGTGTAAATATAATATAGTATATTTAAATATTAGGTATAATGAAAAGATGTAACACTATTTTTTTAAATGTGGTCTATATAACGTACTCATAAAATAAAAAAGGAATCATATTTCAAGGTTTTTACATAAGTTGTATTCATAAAATTAAAACGGAATCATATTTCAATGTTTTTACATACGTTACTGCATATTCATAACCAGGAATAACTATCAACACATCAATTTATATAAAATTATTCATTTCGTCGCGCGGCGTCGCAAAAAGCTGAAATATTTCAACTTCCATTTTGCAGCGTCGAGTTGTGCTTGGTTTAATAAAGCTCATTGAAAAATATGTGTTTCAACTTTTTGCGGAGTGACATATCGCGTTGCGTCGCGTTTCGTTGAACCCAAGCCTCAAGATTAATTCAAGATCATTAAGTTCGATTTTGTCACATAGTTTTAAAAGATATGTTCTATTCATAGTAATCGATCCCTAATATTTAGTTATTGATTTCTATTAATATAATGCCTTATAAATGTGCAATATCTTTAACCAGTATTCAGTGTGTGATGTATTCAGGTAGCATATTGGTGCTATTGAAATTATTGATATAAAATCTACACGTAATATAATATAGGTAATGGGTTACAGATTAAAGTGTAGAGCATTATCGACAAAAAAAAATATTTTGAAATATTGCAATATTAATTTTTTAAGGTTTTTCAAATTTGGCGTTGCTTTTTGTACATAATGTATATTAGTTATAAATTTATATAATGCTTAGAGTGGATTCATATATGAATATATGTATATAAATAGAATAGATATAGGCCTAATACGAATATTTATAGCAAATCTCCATCGTTAATTATTTTCCCAGTGACTTCCATGTCAGTGAATTTGATCAATATGTGTCATTTTGATAAAAAATTAATAAAGTACTTGACTGATCAATTGGTACCATTAACATGTCTATAATCACTTTATCATTAGTAAAATTAATATAAAAAGCCTTGACTTACTGTAAATACTGTGTAAAATTATAGCAGTCCATTACTTTACGGTTAAAGGCATGATATTGATAAACATCAATAAACGTAACTGGCTGAGTGATTGCTATCTATAACCTACCTCCTCGGATCAGTTTGTATGTATTGCAATTAAACTTAGTGATATCGCCATTGTTGGAATTGCCGCTGAATTCAAACTGATTGGTCATTGTAAGGCTGCAATGCACTTTAATAAGAAAAATCTATTTATGTGAATTGATGATATATATATATTACCTCCAATAGCAAACCTTTAATCAATTGCTAAATTACTAAATGTAGCTCAAATTAATTGAATTCGATTTTTCATTTAGAAATTGATCAGAGGTGTCTTAATAGTAGTAATCGATTAATAGAGTACACTTATTTATTTTTATCAGTATGACACCTTTTATAGTACAATGACTTTATCTAATATTGCACAAATAAAGTTTAAATTAATCGGAAATGTAAATTCATATTTACAATTTTTTTTAAATATGTCCCTATACCAAATGTAATCACTATAAAACGGGTTTTGCACTGACAGCGTTGGTTGACCTGTAGGTTGATCTGTCGGTTGAACTCAACATACCTACCTATTATTAGATAGATAACCAGTTTTCCACTAAATTTAAATTAATCGGAAATGACGCTGAACTTGTTCAAATAGGCCAATAGGAAGTCATATCAGCCAAAAATACGATTCTAGATTCTGATTAAATAAAATAAGTCAACAATAATAAATTAAATTAAATTACAATGAACTAATTAAGTCGGTAAGAACGTGTTTTTCATGAAACTATAAAAATATTGTGAGCATATGTTTATTTAATATTTTTTAAATAAATGTTCATATTTTATATTATGAAAAAGATATATCAGAGGCGGCGGAAGGGGGTGGCCACGGGGCCATGGCCCCTGCAATAAATTTGTTGCCGGGGCCAGAATATGATTTG
>JAUZND010045012.1:0-20374 GCA_034780555.1 Coelogynopora nodosa | reverse complement strand
AGAGATTTAAGAAGATTGTGGAGAGAGAGAGAGAGAGATAGATAGAGAGAGAGAGAGAGAGAGAGAGAGAGAGAGAGAAAAGAGGGGATGGAAAGAAAGAGAGAGTGGAAGAGAGGGAAAGAAAGAGAGAGTATGGGAGAGAGAGAAAGGTTAAAATAACAAGTGAGCCATCGAACTATTCGATATTTAAACAGAAATTATTTTTGTCTTTTAACTGACTTAAATGCATTTTTAAGAAAAGAAAAATCTGCTGTTTCTTTATGCAAGACAAAATTCCCCAATTTGACACGTTTTGCAGCGAAGATATTTAAGGTTAACAAGGCAATTTTCTAACTCATTACAACGATGCAAAAGTACACTGAATCCTAGAAGGCCAGACATGTAATAGAATAGCCGTATATATATCATATACGCTAGAATGTGTTAACTTTTTAATGAGTTAATATTATATCTTATTTCAGAATGAAGGGTGGAAATTAAATCAAAATGTGATGATAGAACTTCTTTACAATTTAATTATAAATAATTACGAGTAGGCTTTTAACCCATAATACATAGTAAGTATAGACAGAACATACATAGAAAGTTTTAATGCAAAAGTATCCATTATGTGTCACAAAATGTAACTCTAAATTGTATCGATAGAACTACACAAATAATATGATATTTGTCATGTATATAATATTGAATACATTTCCAAAAAGTTAAACGTATTTGTCTGTTTGTTTGTAATTGATATATTCTAAAATAAGTCAGTCTTATAAAATTTATCCCACCTTCAAAGAATATTTTTTCCAACATTATAAAATAGAAAAAGTTTCTACATAAAATAATAGAGATATTCACTATTCACAGGGCGCAATATATTCTTGATGATATAATATATCTTTTAATCCAGTGTATTTTTACAATTTAGAAAGTTGCAAACATGAACACTAAACATTTTAGTTAGTTCTCTAACAGATTCCTCTAAAGATCTCTGCACCTCAAATAATGCCTGGTTAGCATTAATTTATTTAGTTGCACTATAATTACTGAGTTAACTTACAGATTCATTGATCGAGGTTCGATCTTGTGTTGTTATCTGAGTAGGCAGGCGTTTGGCCAACTTTTTATCAGCCATGGAAGCTGTCCAATTTACCACTCTGCAAAAGGTATCAATCAAAATAATTATAAATGAAAAAATCACTTTAATATTCATCTCATTGCCCAATTATTCACATATATATATTACAAAATTATAGCTACTATAATTGCATTTATAATCATACAATAATGATAATACAAGTATATACTATATTATAATTCAAATAACTAACAAAATAATTGGTTCTATTTTCAGAATTTTAAAATGAAAAGTTTAAATATAAGTATGCAATAATGAATTTAAAACATGACAAATAGTAATAGTAAAAACATGTTAATTGTTGTTGTATTATTATTTCTATTTTGCTAGAATTGTCACTTTAATACATCAACTAAAGTAAACTATTTATTATTACAGCCATGTTCACAAAAGAAGAAAACTATATAATACTAATTTATGTAATAAAAAATTCATATTATATATATATATGGATAAAGAAGTTTATAAATAATAAATTAATATTTTGTGAATTATAGTGAAACTTTTATTTAATTATGACTATATAATAAAAATTAATAATTGTACTGTTAGGATTTTTTTATTAAAATAGTATTATGGGTTAAAGATTAATACTTTAAAGAAAAGAATAAAATAGGTTATATTTCTAAATAGTAATGAAAGTAAATCATATATTTATTATTAGCCTTAAAATAATTAAATTTTTAGTTCAAAATTAGCAACTATTTCTAGAGGATTACTTTTAACATAAATTTTTTTTTTAAAGATATTTCAATATATATTATATTTTCAAAAAAATCAAAAACTTCAAAAAAAGTTTTTTATATATAGTAATATTTAATATGGAAGTTTTTAGAACCTTATTAAAACAGATTTTATTGTATTTATATATTTTTTAAATAGTGAATTAAAATGTCTTACACTAAAGGACTCTTTAACCCCTGCATATTATAAAAATCATATTCTTATGACTAACAATATTCTGTCCAGGCATATGCTTTAGCACTTATATGCTGGTCAGCTAACATTGTTCCACTCCCGAAAATTGGTCATTCTCTATTAATTCAAACTGACCTTTGACCAGTTGGGCATACTAGAATTATTAGTTAAACTATTGGGGAAAGCAGAATGATTAAACATCTCTAGCATTACATAAAAGGTGGATCTACTGTCAATGTTATTATCTAGCTTATGAACACACTATTGAATTTGCAGTTGGGGCAAAATATGGACTGTGGAATACATACGGTAGATTTCTCCAAAGACCTTTGACTGCATTCAGACCTGCCAACCTTTGAATAACCAAAATCATAACATTTGTATAAGCTCAAGACATTTAAGGTGAGGTGAGCAACCAATCCTCTAAATCAGTACATAGCACTGAAATGCTTTGTGTTTTATAGCTAACAATGCATCTCAAAGCATTTAAAGTAATCATCTGTTTATTCTTTGATCCACTAAATCAGAATTTTTACCTAGTGCACTTTAATTGTTTTTAGAATCATAGCAGTTTTATTTATATGTAATTTATACTTTATTATAAGTCATGTTTAGTAAGCAAGTAACTCTTAGAAAAATAATAATTAGATCAAATAATAAGGATATTGTCACTAATATTATTAATAATGGTGAAAAAAGGGCATGATCATAAAATAAAAAATATGATGACAATGAATGAAAAATCAGGACAGACTAAAAGTTTTTAAAAAACAAGACTGTCCCAAATAAATCCTGGACAGTTGGCAGGTCTACCTCGTTTTACCACTGCATTCTGCTCAAGAAACTAATAGACCTTGAAGTGCCTCTTTGGCTGTTCAAAGGAATTGTGGGTTTTTTAATAAACCATACACAGAAAGTCAAATGTAAAAACTACCACTCAGATAATAAAATAGTCAGTGATGGTGTACCCCAAAAAACTAAATTTGGGCCAATTGGTTTCATTGTCTTAGTCAATGAAATGTTCGCAGGTGTAAAGTTTGTGGATGTCAGTACATTAATTGAATGTTTTCATGACCAACAAGACAATTCTCTCCCATCCAGAGCTTAAAATTTATCTGATTGGGATACCCAACACAAAATTAAATGCAAAAAAACAGCAGAACTCCAGAATTATGTTTAAAAAATGCTCATACCTGGGAAGAAACAATTGACAGAATAGCTACTAAGCCTACTAGAACAGCCAGGCTCCTCACATTCTATATCCATTTAACTGGAGTGACCATATTCAAGACATTCTTACCAAATGCAAAGAACACCTTCATTTCCCTGGCTAAAGGATATGATTAGAGCCAGGTTTGAAAAGAAAGATATTATCATGTTTTCTACAGCCAAAATATGAAGCATCCTTGAGTATAGCGCACTGGTGTGCCACTTTTCTATTACTCAAGAACAGTCAAATAGCATCAAATCAATTCAAATATACAGCTTGAAAATGGTGCACAGAATTCTACAAAGCTAGCACAATACTATTTTACATGAATTGTTAGTTAAATATATGTTGGAAAAGCTCACAACCAGATGGCTCACCACATGTAAATCTGCTCATTACAAAATTGCCATGGATCCTAAACATCACCTGCATACCTGTCTCAAAATGTCTAATAGACAACACAACATGCAACTGTACAAATCCAGATCTTTTCAGCTGCCAAGAGCAAAACCAAATACATATATTTTTGTAATATTATGTTTGATGTCTGACTCCTGTCACTTTTTTATTTTAAAGTATAATGTATTATATGTTTATGATTTATAGACATTATACTTACAGTCTGTCTATGACATAGGAGTAAAATGTGTACTACTATATGACAATCTACAAAGTATATAATATATACCTAATAAAAATGTAATTATATAACCAGTACTTAATGATGGTGTCATTATGGAATTTCATTTTTCATGTTTGATTATAGTATTTATTTATGGGAATATTAGTAATCAGGTTCCTATTGTTAGTTCTTAACATGTTAACAGCTAAAAACAAAAAACTCCTGCCCTCTGTATTGCTAAGACTGAAATCTATATCCATTTAATCCAATCTAATGTAATTTAATGTAACAATGATAGAATGGAATCTGATTTATTCTTAGTGATATGGAATATCAACAATAATTCTTTTAGGTACCTACATAGGTACCAACATGCATATGTACATAGATACCACATAGGTACCTACCTTGAATTTAATTTGTATTAACATAAAGTTCAATTATTATGCTATACTCAATTAAATTTTTAATGGACATACCCATTAATATAATGTTTTCATTCTGTTTCTCATTCTGCACATGACAATTATTATGTAATTGACATAGGTACAACAACATATTGTTATTAGATCAGTTTTATTTCAAAATTACATAAATCAATTAGATATGTAGTAAATGCCAAGACAATAGCTTTTCAAATTAATTACTTACATACACTTAGTTATTTTTTAATTAAACATTTAACCATTATGAATCATGGTTGGCCAAAGTTAGATTTTTCTGGATTCTCCAATGGTATAATATGTGGACAGACACTGTCACAAATAAAAGAAATAATGAATGAAACACCACAAGAAATGAAAAAAATATCACAAACAAGTGTCACAGAAATGGCTGCAATAGAAGATTTTTCGAATTTGTCTTTTCTAGATAATCTGCTAGATGCATGTGATGGAGTTGACAAAGATGATAGTGCTGCTTTACCTGATGACATAAAATGATGATGTGGCTTTTGCATGGAGGACAGAGCAAATCTTATGTCTCTATTGAAGAAGGTGACCTCAAAAAAATGACTGACTGAATTGACAGATTATCTAGAGAAAGTTTGCAAAATGAGGTGCTCAGGTTTACAAAATGTTAGATCAGGGTTATTCTCTTTACATGGACAATTATTACAATTCATTTGGACTCTCACAGTGGTTATTAATGTGAGGCACATGTTGCACTGGAACCTTAAATCCAAGAAGGAAGGATAATCCAAAAGATGTCATGAATATAATGTTAAAGAAAGGAGAAGTGTTGTACAGGACCAAGCAGGGAGTTATTGTTTGGAAGTAGGGTGATAAAAGAGTTGTAATGCACCAATAATGATTGAGGTCAGAAACCAACATGGCATTCAAAAGAGGAAACCTTTGGCTATATCTAAATATAATGCCCACATGTCTGGAGTGGATTGGTCAGACCAAATGTCTAGCTATTACAATTGTGCATGCAAATGTAGGAAATAGTAGAGGAAATTGTTCTTTCAAATTATTGAGGTGTGGCTTTATAATGCATTTTACATGAGGAAAGAAGGGTACCACATCACCATCAAGCAGAAGATGGTCAACAGGATCCTAGACCATTCCTTCCTCACTATGCAATGGAGATTATTCCTTTAACACCAAAGAAAAAGTTTTTCTCACTCCAATTTCACAGATCACTAAGAATAAATTAGATATTGCTGAAGATATAATTGAGTCTAAAATAATAATTGAATTATTTAATAAAATTTAATTAATTTATAGGCAGGTATATCTATGTACTTAAGTGAATTTGGAAGGCTTACTGATGGAAATTTCTGTCAATCAATATTTGGTATTATAAGGCAATAAGATGGTAAATAAGCTGCCTAAAGATCATCATAAATATTTACTTCTTGTTAAAGTGCCCTATATTGCTCTTAGCATTTTGGTGATGATCTTGTATCTATAATTAGCCCCACATAAAGAACGGAAATTTTTATCTATACCTGGAAATGTGTTAACCAATATATACTGTGTTACTACTGTATGTTGTCAATATAATTACTCTTTCTCTCTCAACATGCAGTATGTGAATGAATGATGTCATCAGTTATAATGTTATCCCATTTTTGTTTTTTCCATGAAGTATATATAAATAATATGACTTCCTGTACTAAATATAAAGTATGTGACTTTCTATTCAAAAAACGAATAACATACACATAACATAACACATTTGATGTTACATTTTAATAATGCATTCATTTATTTGTAAATATTTTTGTGCTATACTTGCATATAAAATAATTTTGTGAATTAGAATATATTATGAGAGATGTTACCTCACTGACTTAAGCCTGTAAATGTACAAGTGCACTCCCACATTCCAGTTCCAGACCTCATTTGTACTCTTAATTCATTAAGTCTAGGATAAGCTAGGACTCGGTCAAGACTATAAAACATTAAAGAACAAGAACAGGGACAGGGTTAACAGGATATTTTATTTATTTATATTAAGCCATTTTATCTTTAAGTACATTCCTTTCATTATTATTAATTATTCTAATAAAATATCAATATAAAATTACTTTAGAAATATAACAGTAATAAATTTATTTTAATGTTTATTTAATTTTAGACTTAGTTGTTAAGTTTAAATTATGACATATAACCGTAAACATAAATATACATATTTATATATCGGACAATATATAATCTTTGATATATAATTTTTAATGTTTAACGATATAATATACCTCTATAAAGAATTGAGCTATAACTAAGAACAAAATTAACTACGGATTCTCATTTGTCAAAATTTAACAAAAAAACACTGTTGAACGTGCCGGGTTTAAATATTAAAATTAAATGATTAGGTTAAACACATTTTTCAATAAATATTTTTTTAATTTTTTTATTCGACTTCTAACTTTAAGAACATAAAATTATTCATTTCAAAAATTAAAATATTATAAAAATAACGAATGCAGCATACATTTTCATTAGTAATAACAAATATATTTTATCTGATAATTAAATTAAATAATATGTAGATTTCACATATAGATGGCGTACAAATAGTAATAAAACATATTAAATAATATGAATAAATTAGCATTAGAAAAGCATTCAAATAGCTTGGGAATCAAACCCAATACCTAAAGATTGGCACATCAGAATTCTTACTATTAATACTATCTGAGATTAAATAAATGACTTTTTAATCATATCTTTATTGTAACTCAATCATTAACAATTGTTTTTCAAACATCTTAAAATCATAATTATATTGTTAAAATATATTTAATTACATATGAAGCAGTATATTACACTTATCGCTACACATATACAACCAACATATAGCTGCATAATTGATGACATGTAATTGCTCGACCAATGGGTTAGAAACATCAAACAGTGGAACAAGAATAATTATTTTTAGTAAAAGTTGTCGGGACTAGTCAGGGAGAAAAGCAGGGACATAATAGAGGTACTAGGTGTTACATATGTGACGAAGAATTTAGAAACAGCAAAGTTTCAAAGTGTCAGTGCACGTCTATCTTACAGGTCGATACAGAGGTGCAGCCTGCCAGGATTGCAATACCAAAATAAGACTCGACAATAATTTTACATAATTTAATAATTATGATTCGCACGTTGTCTGTCAGGCGGCTCTAGGAAAGATGAAGGAATGGTAGTTAGGTAAAATAAAAAAAATAATAATAAAAATAAAACGTATATGGCTTTAACTGGCACATTTTCTGCAGAAAAAAACTACATATTGGACAAGAAAGATGATAAGATGAAGGTGGTTACCATTCGCATAAAGCTCCATTTCAAAGACAGTGTCCAGTTTATGTGCGACTCTTTAGATTATTTTGTTAGAAATCTCACTTCAACTGACCTCAAACAAAGCCGTCGAGCAATTCCCGTAAACATATTTTTCTTCGCTCGAGAAAATTATAGAGCCCAGTCTACCGCCACGAGAAGCCTTTTTTGATGATATCAAGAAAAAATCATGTTCAGAAGAGGATTATGCAAGAGCTCAAGAGGCCTGGTGTGAATTCAATTGTCAACATTTCGGCGACTACATGCTGGCGTATTTAAAACAAAATGTGCACGAATTAGAAGATGCATTTGAGGCATTCCGCAACATCAGTCTAACCGAAAATAAACTAGAACCTGCATATTTTGTATCAGCACCCAGCATGTGCTGGCAATCTGCCTTCACGATGACGAAAACTTAAGAGGAACTATTGAAGGACGTTGATATGTACACATTTATTGAAAACGGAACGCGAAGTGGGATGACGTTTGTGAACAAGCATCATGAGAGACAACATATACGCAAAGAGTTAATAGCAAAACGTGTGGAATTGCTATATATATAGATGCAAATAATTTATAAGGAAACGCTCTCTCACAGTCATTTTCACATTCACAATTTAAATGGATAATTCAGCCTGAAATCAATTCATTTGACCTTGAAACTTTTGACTTAGACGGAGATACTGGATGTATGTGTGAGGTCAACTTGGCGAATCCGTCATATATTCAGGATGTACAATAAGTGAAGATTTGCCATTCGCACCTGAGAAAGAGGTCATACTATCCAGTTGGCTGACTCCATTTATGAATAGCCCGTATAAAAATCTGTTTTCAAGAAGAAAAAATGGGCTCAAGCACAAGGGTACCACGAAACATCTGCTCACTTATAATAAAAAGGAGTAATACGTTTGTCAAGGAAGAATGCTTCAGTTCTATCTCAAGCAAAGAATGATGCTAACAAAAATCCACAAAGTGTTGCAGTTTCATAAGGAGTCATTTTTCCTAGATTACATCCAGTACAGAAGTAAACGTCGACAAGAGGCCAAGAACAAGTTTGAGAAAGATTACTATAAATTAAAAAATAACTTTTTGTTAGGGAAGACTGTAGAAAATCCTCGAAAGAGAATCAATTTCCGACTGAATAACAGTGAAGATCACGTGACAACTCTGGCAAGTCGAGACTCATTTTTGTCAATGACAATATTTAATCAAAACTTATTCGGCGTCCATTTGTGCAAAAAACTGCGACAATGGATAAGCCAATTTACATCGGAATGGCGGTTCTGGAACTCTGAAAGCTTATAATTTATTCTCTTCAATATGAAAGTCTCATGAAGTACTCAAATGTACTTGGAGGCAAATTCGAGATACTGGCAGTGGATACCTTCTTCTTTTTTCTACGCGTATCCAACATCAATGTTGACCAAGTGTTATTTCCTCGAATGTTGCAAGACGGACTTTTGAACTCTTCGAATTTTTCAGAGGAACACCCCTGCTACTCAAGTCGGTATACTTCAGTATTAAGTTGTGTGAAAGACGTGTGCGCAGGCAATCAAAGAAAGTTGTTGAATCTGAGCGATTTAGGGAATTCATAACCGTGCTTCACTATGATGGCTATTTTCACATTAAACCAATCAAGAAAGACGACAAAATTCCTAGTAAGATCACACTGAGTGCACAACTTGCCTGGGTACTGGGATTTTATGAGAATGTTAATGTCAGCCAAAAAGCACTTGATTTTATTTGGAAGGCACAGTCTCATTTTGCAGCTAGAGAAATAATTAAGGATGCAGTAATTACATTCGACTAACAAGGATGAATAATTAATATGTGTGCTCCGCTTCAACGACCGGTTAGTGAAAAAATACATTTTGGTGCTTTGATCCAGTAGATGTTAAGGCTACCGCCTCAACCGCTCGGCCAACCCGACTTGTGAAGAAATTGAGCTATTATTAGTTTATATGTATAATATAACTGATGGACAAATATACTTTGTCTCGTGTGTAACGAACTAATCGATGAATGTTTTCATTCAACGGAAGTTTTGCTACTACAAAACGTTAGGCTTTGAATCACTAGATGGACTACTTTAACATGCACTTATTGTGGAAGAAATCCTGGGTTCTCTCTCAACTGCCTATGTAATTGCATGCAATTATTACCATAAATCAACGCAAAAGGCCTTCGATATACATATTCGTCGTCGAATTCTACCAACCTTGGAGGACTGTATTGGTGCAATAATCAGCCTTAAATCAGTTAATGAAGCGCAATAATATATGACTGAAGTAGCTGACAAATGAGAACTGACCCATATTAGATTACTCTCAAGCAAACTCGGATCTTTCGATCTCAAAGAGCCCACCTTTGAGCCAGTATACAACAGAGAACCGATACTTGTACATGTATTATTTACTTGTCTAAGAGATGTAACTAGCTGGGTAAATTATTATGAATCTGCTATGATACTGATTCAACTATCAAGCATGCTACAATGCGAATGTTGTTTTATGAAGGTGTATATGCTTTTTTTGTTAATACTGAATGGCCACCTTATATCACAGAGGCAATGAACTCGGAAATTTTACGAAATAAAGTGATGTATAAACTTTTCTACTTATCTACTATATTACATCTCTGTTAAATACACGACTTTGCAATATATTTTGACTTCTTAATAGTTTCTAGAAAATAAATCCAAAGTTTTAAATATAAAAAGACAAATATGTAGTTAAATAAAATTAGTTTATTAATAGCAATGTGCTATATTCATTTACATTAAAGATAAATTTAACATATATATATATATACATAAATACTTAAACCGATTAAACAATGATTAAACCATAATCATTGTTTTTTGTCTCTTTGACGGAGATTCGACATCATCGTCTTCCTCCTCCTCCTCCATTGATAGTTCAAATTTCGGCTCGATTTAAAATAAAGGTGGCACTGCCTTTGGCCACCGCAGACCAGGTTTGTGGTCTGAATCACGAGTTGGTACGACCCTTTTCCGAACTCAAATGGTGCTGCTATCTTTTCACCGCGCCAGTCGAAAGCTTCAATGTCCAGAGCCAATTTTAACCATGCTGTCCGTCGTTCTTCGGAATAGGTGGATCTCACTTTTACACCACTGCTGTTGTTGGTTGGTTGGTTCTCAGGCGGGGTCCCCGTCAGGAGAGCCGAAGCCCCCGCAGATACGAGGCCACCGCCACGGGGTCCTCCGCCAATACGGCCAAGCGAGACCTCCCCATCCCGAACACCCGCAGCCGCAGGCCAAGGTGCGCCGGACACTCTTGGAGCCACTGCTTTTTTCGGTGAGTTGTGTCAGTCCTTTTTCAACATTAGATTCAAAAAGTTTTATTGCCTCGAAAAGCGTGCAGTTATCAGCCTTATCAATAGGTAGAACGCCATGATCCCGAGTGTATACACCAAATTTATTCTTTAAAATATCTGATCTGATAAACTCTTGTTTTTGTGACGGCTCCCGCAATGCCACCGCGTTCATTTTGCCACCGCTAGCTGTTTTTAAGCGAGCCCTGTAGAAACTTGATTAGCGTTTCCAATTGTAACATGCGTCAAACTGCTTTTTGCACGTCCGAAACATCACAATTTTAAACATCTCGATAGTAAAGTTATAAAATATGTACAGAGAGAGCGATTGTAAATACGATTGTCCGCTTTGAGAGCAAGAAGCAGAATGACTTTAAACTGCGAAAGCTTCTCTTTATACTTTTCCTGATAAGAAAATGGAGGGTAAGTGGGGGTAGAGGGTAGGAGGGAAGTAGGGGGGTATGGGGGAGTCCAATGTCATGGTCAAAGGTCAAGTTGTGAGTCATAATCCACTTTTCCTATACTACTATTATCATTATTATAGTTTAATAGGAACGTAAAAAAGTTTGTTTATCTCTTGATGATACCTGATTATGTGTAGATCTATCTAACTTTTTGAGCAATAAAAAAATCATTAAATCAGCACCAGTTGCATATGCTTTTAGAAGGTTTTTAGTATAATATATAGTTTCTAGAAAATGTTTTATTGAAGTCGATTTGCGCTCCAAGTAAATAATTGTGAGGAAATCTCGGATTATTTTATATTTCAGTACACATTATATATTCCCTGCAATTTTTTATATTTGTTTGTTTCTATTGTATAGTTTAGTACCATGTAGAGATATTTGCGTCTAAAAAATGTAGTTTTTATATTTATTATGCATGTGTATAATATATATTATATTGTTTGTGCTTTACAACAAATTTATTGTTCTAATCGGTGTAACTGATCAACGTTATGTATGCTTAAAAAATTACAGAATTTCTGACAGCTTTCATATAAATAGGCTATAAATATGCGCATATATTATTGTATTTAGAACAATGTACTGTAGTTATTCCAATTTCATTTCCATAATTTTCTGAAAAGGCATGCAATAGCTAGATGAACCTATTTTGTATTACTTAAAATAATTCAAAATATATATTAAAAAAACAATAGTTCAGCAGTACAAATTGTTCCTTAAATATTATTAATAATTTATTACGTATAGGGTGGAAAATATTTAGGGAACATCTTTTTAAAATAAAATTAAACTGCCTGTCAAAAAATCCATTGGGAATTTAAATATGTAGAGCCCATTGATACTACATTATTCTATTATGTTATGCGCTGGAGGTAAATTAAAAATACACAAAGACCATGAGAAATAAAGATCATGAGTCGTTTTTTTTCTGCTAATTTCTTATGCTTAATTTAATTTACCATCCAATTTCAAATAAATTTTATTAATTATGTTAATTTAACTATTGCAGTAGGTATAATAATACCGTCAACATAGATTTCACTCAACAACGCAGAAATTTAGCCAAATTCTGTTTATTTTGATAATTCAGCAAACAAATTAATTATTTATTTTGTTTTTGCTGTATATGAAGTATTATGTGGAAAAATTATGGTTATTTAAAACTGCGGATCATTTTCTTTTTAAAATGATAGATCAGGTAAAGTAAATAAATATATTAATATAGCTTTAAAATGAAATGTAACAAACAATAATAACTAATTTTCAATTGTAATAAGCTGGCACTAATAAAAAAATTAACATAATTGTAAAATAATGATTAAAGTTTTGTTAACAGAAATTATTATAATTTTAATAAATGTTAACAAAAACTTTCCATTAAATTAAATTCAAACATATTTAATTAGATACGAAATATATTTAAATACGAAATGTCAAAAGTATCTAAAAATACGCCTATACGAAATTAATTAACAACATGTGTTCATCTATTTAAATAATATTGTTTTAATTATTTATCAGTTGTCGACATTCACACTCTACATATATGGTGTCGTGTCTTGCGTTGTGAATATTTAATAAATGACTGCAGAGGAGCAAGTCCAGCAGGTCAATATTGTTTAGCAAGTTCAGCTGCAAAGAATACTATATAGGCTGTTGTTTTTACGATAAAGGCTTCGTACAACAAAAATATAATAATTGTTTAAATAATTTTTAGGCGGTGTCTGCCCACTTTACCTAATCTCTTTTCACCTAATCTCATTTGACTTTATTCAAAAAATCGAGTTTCACCTCTTTCAAAATAATTGAAATACAAATATTGATAGAGTAGAGAAAAAAAATAGTAGGTCATTCCGATATAAGAATTTGTTAAATATTTAAACGATAACAATTTTGTTAAAGCATAGGTAAGTTGGTACTGACTTTTGTATAAATACATTATTCTTGTTATATTCTTGTCATTATTCTTGTTATATAGCACCCTACTATAATAGTATAGCCTATGTTTAGTTAGTGAACTCTAATCATTGAAGATTAGGTAAAATGATACGCAACCATTAGGTGTATCAATACTAAAAGTGATTACGTATTATGTATTATTATTATTTGTTATTATTTAGCCATTTGAAGATTGTATTACAATAGCGAAGTGACAATTTAGGAATGTTTCCCGACCTGTGCTGAATAGCGTCCTATATGTATACATACGCCCTTGAATCTTAAATAATTTTGCTTATCATATTATTAATGCTTTTAAAGAATATTTTAAGTTTGTATATTATGGGAAATACCCCCTGTCAAGTATAAAAGTAGTTTTCTTGAAGAATGGAATACAATAACAGAGATAATATTTTATAGTAAGCATATCCGATATGCCATAATTTTGATAAAAAATTAAAATACTGGAAGAATCCTTAAAAACCAGTTGACCAGTACTTTTAAATGAGGCAGTTACAGAATGTATACCATTGTATAACATTGTACAAACATCTCCATTGCTGGTCCCCTAGAATCGCCGGCAGTATAGAGTTAAATGTATATATATTATGCTTCCTATTGACTTGACATTTTAACATTCACATATTTTATATTTAGATAAATAACTTTGCACATTTTAGGCATAAAACGGAAAATATAACCGCCTATATACATCAATATCAGTGCTAAAAATGTCTGGCGTTTTGCTGAAAATATACCAAAGATATCGATAATTGACTTAATTAATTTTAGAAATAGAAAAGAATATTCTTCCTAAAATTTCCAAAAATATGTTATAAAATAATTTTGAACTGTAGTATTAAAAACCCCTCTAAAGTCAATGATGGTTTAAGTTTCTAATCTGTTTAATAAAAAAATATTGATGAAAACATTAATCTTGCATTATACTTTCATAAATATTAAAGTAGGTATACTTTATTGCTGTTAAACCATGATATACATGCAAATGTGTAAAATACTCATATAATACAATTATAATTAATTAATAAAACTATTTGCGAGTAAGTACAATGTCGTTGTAAATGCTTTCGCCAATTGCACACAACATTGAATCGTCCAATATTAAATCAGCTGCAGAATGGATACGTCGGCTTTCAATGAACCTATAAAATAATATATATATAATAATAATAATAATTTGGGCTAATTAAAATGTTTAAATACCTGTAGTATATATCAGAATACAATTACGAAATATCTATTAAAATTGGTACCTAATACTTTTCAATAAATAAGATGCGAATCGAAATATGTTGTGGGTTAAACTGGGTAAGTATATAGAACGATAGAAATTGGAAATTAATGCTGATTAATACAATTTCAAACAAATTTGTACACTATGGTATAATTTGTATGTGTACATAATATAGTGGACAGTGTATAGGATGAATTAATATGGTATTGCATCACAATCGTGGCATAATTATATTTTTTGCATAATTCTTCATAATGTATTTTTAAATATGATAAGGGAATATTCATAAAAAATATTATAGTAATAACTATTATTTGCATTATTTTAGTTCTATTTCTGCTTATTACATTATTATTCTGTACTTTTTTTTAACATTTTGTTATTATAACGTATTTATTAGAACGCATTAATTTATTCTGTACTTTTTTAATAAGATTTATTAGAAAGCATTAATTATTTCTAAATAAACATAACATTATTTCCAAAAATACAATACTTACATGGGAAATAATTCAGACATACTTGCATTATTATAAATGATTTTACTCTTTCATGTACATTTCTCACAAGTTAGGCTACATATAAAAATGTCATTAATTAAACCAGTAAAATCGAATTAGTATGACCCAATTACTGTGATTTGATAAAACTATACTATTCTTTTTTTACAGCTGCTATTTTGACAAGATCTTGTCTAAACATAATATATTCATCCTCTATGTTGTACAAATTTGATATAATTTTTATTTAACAATAAGCATTAACAAAGCAAATAAAAGAAAAGAATAACTCTATAGAATTGACTCGATTATATTTCATATATTTTGTTAATTCCGTCCAATATAATTATATATATATATATTAACCATACATTTAAAAATAACTTGATCAATTATATTTGAACTCAAAACCTACGTAGAATCCGTTGCAATGTCGAAAATATCACAGAACTCTTGCTCCATATCTAAACAATTGAAACCAACCAAAGATGAGTAATATTCACACAATCGATCAAGGGTAGCCATTTCTCGGTCCATGTCAGCCCATCTGAGTAAAAAATATCGGAAATTACCATTATATTTAATTTAGAAATTATGCAATGGAAATATACACATTGTCCGTATTATGCAAACGGATCCCCGACCCTACGATAATCACATAGAGTATATAATATAATTATGTTTTAACTCTCTGAATGTACGAATATTGGTATTTTTTTAATTGTTATTAAAAGATTTAGAAGAGCATATTCAAATATATACAATATATATAACGGACGTAATGTAGGCTACATATATAATATACAACGTTGTAATAAAAGGTATATTGATTTCACAAATCCTTTCTCCTTTTGCATTCAATTGCACTTTTCATATTAAGCTTTTACAGTGCCTTGAGGTTGTTGAGGTTTACCACATTTACCGACCTCTACCACAAATCCACACAAATGAACAGTTAAAAAACGACATACTCGATTGTAAAGTAATGTGTATATTTATAATGCTAAGTTCGATATTATTACATAATCCGAACTATACCAGATCACGTGATATATAGATAATATAGTTACACCTATTGTTAATATATGCCATATTTTGACCAACTAATTATTTCATTTTTGGTTAAGTTTCAACCCATGCATTTGAAAGTAGTTGAATATAGTGCAACAAAATAAAAAATATGACAAATGATAAGAAACATATATATGCAAAGATATTGCATGATATAATAAAGTAACCTTTGTACATAAACATATGAAAACAAAAAGGTTGAATGATATTAGAAAGATCGCTAATTTTTTAACATAGCTCTAAAATGATATATAAAATAATTCTACTAAGTTTCATTGAGTAAGTTCGATTTATCAAAAATACAATATCTGTATGTTTACGTTATCATGTCACAAATAGCCTAAAAAACGATGACAAACAACAGTTTTCAATTATATTGAGTTACAAACAACGTTTAACGCAAATTTAAGGTACATAATATACAGTACATACTCTTATATTTCTTCATAATTTTGAAGTGAAGTTGGTTATTTATTACGTCCTTATCAAAAAATATGTATTAAAAAAAATGTACAAAAGTATAGTCACCATATTATGTTAGAGACACTGCATAATACCTGTACCCCAAATTTTAGCTATATTTGAAATTGGTCAATAGGAAGGCTGCTTTTTAAGACACTTATTACGTTTTTTTAATTAATTATAATATTTTAACTGTGTCCGTATTATGCAAACGGATCACCGACCCTACGATAATCATATACAGTATATAATATAATTATGATTTAACTTTCTGAATGTACGAATATTGGTATTTTTTTAATTGTTATTAAATATAAAATGAATATATTATGGTATAATAATTATAAATATATATATAATATTTGAAATGATTATTTTTTATGTATAATATTTGAAATTATATATTTATAAACCTTTTTTTTCAAATTTTAATTTCAAATTTATAATTGAAAACAAATTTCTAAATTAAATTAAATATGTATTTTATATCTTATATAATATCAACATATAAACACTATTGAACAATAGAATAGTAACGAGAATTCATACATAATTTCCATTGGCCTCAATAATTTTTTGGCTGTGGGATTTGAGTTTTTCAAACTGACAATTCATAATTTGGGACGTTAATTGCTGAAGGTATTCTGCCCCAGTAATTCTCTTAGTTCACCGCGATCTCAAAATGTTATCTCGTATCTCTCAATTTCCAGCCTGGGAAATAATACAAAGCTGTCTAGGATGTTAGTGTCGGGTGAATATAGAGCTTGTGGCAGAAGAACCTCATTCTTTGCTGCGATAAAGTATTTGGTGGCTTTTGAGACATGAGGACGAGCGATTTCCTGTTGGATCACAAAATTTTCCCATGTATTCATTTGGATTTAAATTAATTAATATATTCATAGATTAATCAATAGATGAAACGATTAACAATTTAGATTCTAAGTACGGGAAAATACGCGGGATATTTTAGATATCTGTATATCTATATTATTGCTATAAAAAAGCGGAAAGAGATGTTACACACTTATTACACTTATTATTATTTTATTATTATATAATGTTTATAAATATATCATTTCAAATATTATATATATAAATAATAATAATTTTAAATATTATATATATATAATTATTATACCATATATTCATTTTATATTTAATAACAATTAAAAAAATACCAATATTCGTACATTCAGAGAGTTAAAAAATAATTATATTATATACTCTATGTGATTATCGTAGGGCCGAGGATGGGTTTGCATAATACGGACACAGTTAAAATAAAAAACAATGAAGTATTAAACGTGGTTTGTAATAATGTTAACTCACCCAGTAGGGGTAATCGTATTTGTCAAAATATGTTCTTCGTCGATGTCATTCTTGGGCCAACCCTCGCTCCAGCTCGAAGCATTTCGGTAATTATCGCGTCTGGGAATAATGTACTCCTCTTCGTCCCGTGGTTTTACCGCGGTATGGCATAGCTGACCTGTCTTTCCGTCCCGGCTGTAATGACAGTGGGCGCACAGGCCCTTCGCACAGTGAAATTCCTGAAGAGTCTCTGTCTTGGCCTTGGGTTTGACCTGAAGATCTCGCATGATTCGTGCCAAGCGTGCGGCACTTCCGCCGTGTAGGTTGCCGACATTTCTCAAACACCACAAACATCTACAGCCTGACTGTTCAGTAAAACGGTCATAGTTTGTGTTACAATCATTTATAAGTTGAAAGGCTGAATAGTTTGGAGATTTAGACGATTTCACAGACACAGGTGTCGATCTTTTCGAAGGACTTATAACAAAAGTTACCTTCCTTGATGTTGCTTTTCCTTCTGGTTTAGATTTAGTTCTCATCTTTTTAGTCTTCTTTGAAGCAGGCATGTTCCAATTTTTGTTAACGTACAATATGTATAAAATTCTTTAGTTCATCAATTTTATGCTTATTAACCGTTAGCATATCTGTTTTTAAAGTTATATATTTGATCAATATTTTTTTGTTATATTCTAAACTTAGCTATGCATAGAAATCGGATAAATAAGTGAATCAATAAATTCATTCATCAACTAAATAAAAGAAAATACATTCTATTTAAAATTTAGAGAGTTCGATAGAAAAATATTGAATTTATTGTCGTCCAGTCTATATTTATTTCAGTAAGTAAAACATACAAACAAATCTGACGTCTATGATTGTAACGAATAACAACATAATGCCATAAAATCAATAAGCAGTAGTAGATTTTCGGACATTGTAGGTATCGTTTTTAAAGATATTTATGGATTTTGGATAATAGATAATGTTACAATTTTTCGCAAATATTTTCAGTATTTTTGATGACATTTTGGTTCCTGTAAGCCACTTAGAGAAATCAGATAATGTTTAAACTGGCCTCAAAGGTGGACATATATAGGGAGCTGAATTTTCAAAAAATTGTAAAATTTTGAGCTCTTCTTTAGTTTCACCCCCAAATTAAAAATGATTAGCTAAATATGATAATATTCATAAATTATAATTAAACAATACTAAACACGACCATAAGCTATATATCGATATGGTTAACTTTAATTGGCTGCTGACAATTTCGAAAATTCTCTCTTTCCACTGATTTATAAAACTAACAATTTCTGATTTGCGTATACAACATTTATTTTGACGCTGCGCTGAGTGTATTATATACTTTACCTAATACTTTTGATTTTTTTTAATGTAGGGAGGAAATTAAACAAGAGCAACATTTTTGCTCTTTCGGCATCAATATTTACAATTTAGGCATTTTCAGACACTTTTAAGTCACTGTCAGTAGGCCAATAGATAATTTGGAGTGTTGAAACCTGTCCCGGTGCATTTCAGAGCGGCCAGGTCCCTTATTAAGTGGAAAGTCGTTGACCACAGGTCTTCCCATGGGCGTACACGCCTCGTGTTCACCGTCATGCAATGACCGGCGGGTTTGCCCCGGCGCACTGAGACAATGATTGCGCAGCCCCGAAAAGTTTTTGATCTGGTAAACTGTTCATTGTTAAAAATAGATTTGAAGATTGCCTTTTTGGCTATGCTCAACTGCCATATAATTTATTTAACCTCGCGCAACTGTGTTAGTGTATGACTCATCGTACTCACCATAGATATGGATTGTTTGTTTCTATTTATATCTATGGTACTCACAACTACCGTGAGACATAGGTTGGATATCTAGGTAGTCGCTTTTTAGTTTTTATGTTATGTTATTTAATATTTTATTTTAAGTAAACTCTCTTATTTTATGTTAATTAAGGCTTTGATAAGTTTCAGGGCAAATTCAAGTTAAACATAGAATAAAGTGAATTTACATTTTCTTTTTTTATAATACATAAATAAAGGAAAAATGCATATTAAAATAGGTTTTTTGAATCCGTTTTACAATATGCACTTCTAAAAATAAAAAAGTTCTACAAAATATACCACAGATAATACTTGTTACAAAAAGTACAGTCTAATAAAAATATAGCGAATGTAAAATGTTACAAATGTTTCATGAATTTGTTTACAATATTATAATTCCTTAATAATTTATTTATTTAATTGAATCTCCACGAAGAAATATAAGCACTACATATTAATCATTGTCAAAAATATAAACAAATAAATAATGATATTCCTAAATATTGATTATTTTAAACAGCGAAGATAGAAATATTTACCAGAGGATAATTACTGCTATTTGAACAG
>JAUZND010045001.1:0-20377 GCA_034780555.1 Coelogynopora nodosa | reverse complement strand
AGCAAAATCGAAATCAGTGACCTTGAATTAGTCGGAAACGACCTTGACCTTGTTTCAATCGGCCAATAGGAAGCCACCGCAACCAAAAAACAAATACTCGATTCTGATTGGCTGAAAATTTTTAAAAATTTTTGGCGCAAAAATTCAAAATCATTTTGCTCCGGTGGGGGGGGGGTGGCCTAGATATACACTTTTCATACTACTTTCGCTTTATTTGAATTTTTATAAATACAAAGAGTGTTCTTTTGCATTATCCTCAATGTACGTACATGTATATGTATTAAAATGAACATTTAAAAACAAAAGTTTCAAAATGTGTCACTAAAAAATTCAGTAATTACTGCTTACTGATGCTCGTAAATAAAATTCAGAATGCCGCCCACAAACCCAACAGACTGGTAGGCAATGAAGTTGCCTTGTTGTAGATTTTCGTTGAGCCTCAGCAATCGTTCAGTTACTCTCGCGTATTTTTGTCGTTCTCGTGGAGGTTCACCTCCTGCTTGTAGAAGTTAGACGGTACGCTCGGAAGTTTGTTGTTATTTTTTTAGTATACCGATGAGACCATATATGTTTGGATGGGGACGCATGAGTTCTCGATTGAGTCCGAAATGCCAGGATTCGAGGAAGTTGTTTGTACAAATACCGTCTATGTTATCGTGTTGATTCTAAATTTTATATCTCAACCCATGTGGTCGTGACAAAGTCAGTGAAGAAGCGACCATCCTGATCATTGTCATTCAATTCGTTCAAGGCTTCTATTTAGACCTCATCCACCTGGTTTGGTGGGACGAGTGGGAGGGCTACGGCGCGACGAACTAGGCGATTAAATTGTCCTTTTCTTTGTATCTGACGACAAGTCCTTCGCTTCGAATAAGTCTCCAAAGCGTGCGACATTAATAAAACAAACATCTGGGGAACGTGAGCTAGTAACATTTATGACTGCTTGTTAAAAATCAATGGATGTGACTGTGGGTTGAAAAACTTGTCCGAATCGATGGTATGATTGTTGTATAAGACGGAACTTTCACTCGTAATCTGCTTCAGATTTGATTGGAAGCTGGGCAATACACACGGGCACCATTGCACCCATAATCTGAATATGGATTGAGTAAATCTGACAAAACATCTCAGGAGCCCTTTTGAACATTCTGTACATCTAGATTGTATCAACTATACGCAAAAATTGCGCAAATTCTGAGATGTTCTGAAGATAAGTAAACGATTCTCAACACCGTCATCGGATAAAAGAAAAATCGCCCATCAATTGTCTCACGCCATTCACCCTGGAGATCGATTTCCACTCGTGCATGAGTAATTTGTGGTAGTCGAACTGTCCTTGCCTTGTAAGCGTTTTCTTGTGTTTGGAGAAACTTGGTAGATGGTCTAGCACACCCTCGTTTGCAAAATAAACGTTTTGAAACGCTTGAGCAAAAATACCTTCATTTGGGATAAATGGTTACATTTGCGTGCTTTGCTTGTCTTGGGTTAACGCCATTTTTATTTGTCCCTTTGTCTCGTTGGGTGGGTGATTGTAATTGCCTCGTCTGCTGGCCGGAGTGTCGTCTACCTTTTTTGTTATGACAGTTACATGGCATTCGGGATATTTACATTTCCAATACTGCTTCTCCTCTATTTTATAATTTATTGACAGGGGATAGCCCTCTATTTGCAGAAGCGCATGTGAGTCATATAGTTAACTATCAATATAACATGAGACATTTCATATTTATATATCTGTTACAATTATAATAGCTGAACAGTATTGAACTCTGTTAGGAACTAACATTGATTTGTTAGTTAAATTTATATAGGATATACCGGGAAACTATTTAAGGCGAAATGCTACTAATTAATACTATTAGCCCGTATTAAGCCCTTTACGTAACACGCTTTAGCGATTACACTATATTCAAATCTGATTGTATCATTATTTATTTAAACGTTTTTCGAATATTCGATAACTGGTTTTGCTAGTAGTTACCACTGTGTATATCTTCAACTAATTAAATATAATTAGATTATTAACGGATTTTCATTTAGTAGTTATACATAGTAGCTATATAGTAGAATTCTTAGTAAATATTTCAAATATGTAGGTCCATAAAATGTCTTATAATAATAAAAATATATTTTTTAATTGCTCTGTATCATGTTTAATTTAAATTCGACGTTTTTAAATACATAATTTAAATTTTCGACTTTTTATATTTACGACTGGTTAAGTTTAGGACCATTTAAAAAAAAAAATTTTGTACGACTTTTCCTGTTTTTCGACTTTTCACTCTTTTTGTGGATAATTTATGCTAGTGATATATTTTCATAATGGCCAAAATGAATATATATGAATTAAAGAAAATCGGCCAAACGAGTTTATGTTTCAGAATTCATCTCCTACATAATATAGAAGAAGTTACATATCTGAAATATATTTTTAATATATCTTTGATTTATTTCCACTATAAAATGCAGTAGAACTGTTAAACTTATATAGGCCTACCATTAGATTATTACTAGATTTTATCACAGGTCATTCTAATATTTTTTATCAATTATTATTATTTGTAGAACTTATAATTATTTCTTCATTCAAATAATTTTTTTACACATGATATATGACATTGGCTAGTTATTTCTGAATTATATACAATTTGGTCATTTTTGACACAATTTGTATTTGAGAAAACTCACTTTGTACACACATACCATTATTGCATACTCCGATTTCATTAATTTTTGTTTTAAATGGCAATCAATTTTGTAGCATTTTAGTCTTTTTAACAGGTCAATTATAGCTTATGAAAATTTCAGCGGCTATTCTGAAAGTTATCTGTAGCAATCAACTTAAATAACATATAAATATATATTTCAATCAGTAGTCTTCCAAGATTAAATAAATTATACAAACATACTATTTTAATTGACTGTGCGTTTATGATTCTCAATTTGTAACCTATCGATAAAAAACTATGTCCTTATTTTAAGACTATGTTAGTCAACCAGATTATTAAATGACTCGATATCAAGACAATCTATATTTTCAAAAAATTATTCATTTCTGTTTGCATTTTCATATAATTTGATAATTATTTGAAATAGGAATTATTTAAATAGTCGAATTATCGCATAATTTAAAATACCTGCTAAATTTAGACATTATTTATTAATTTACTAATATATATTCTTTAATGTTCGATATTGTTATAAATAATTTTTTTAATTTAAAAACGTATTTTAAACTAGTTCGAACATATTTTTTTCATTTACAATTCTGTGTACTTTTTCAGTTTAGAACCCATCCTTTTTAAGCTTGTAATTTTAAATTTTAATTTTGTAAGCTTGCTTTTTGTTATCATAAAACTTATCGTGGCTACTTTCGCACGATTTATTAAAGTTTCAAAAAGAGTGAACTTCTGTGGTCAAAATTTTAATTTCTATCAAGAACTTTATAATCTGCACGGATACACGAACGACTACAAGACCGTCCAAGTATTTCCTTTATGTCTCAGTTAATACATCACATTTTGTTTCCTAATTATCTTTCATAACCCGAATATTGCAGATATATATTATTAATTTGATATTTCTGCTTTATACAACTAGTCTATATGTACATACTATATATCTTTTTAGCATGTACGTATATTTATATATTTCACTTTTACATAATACAGTTTGTATAAAGTTAAATTAACCCAAACGTAAATATTAAAAGAATATGACAATTATGCTTCATGATAAAACACTAATAAAACTGAATGAAATGAATAACATGTGTCTAATAATTATAAATATGTATCAATTATGGATTTACACACACACACACACACACACTCATATATGTAGTTGAATATAAGAAAATAGAATATGCTACATGTAGATTTAACAAAGTACATCTGCTAAATATAACTAGATTCGAGGTCACTATATACTTACACTAAGAGAGACAACAATACAATACAATATAAAACAATACAACTCGATACAATATTATACAACTCAATAAAAATACTAAAATAATAATCAAATATTATAATCTCTCTACTATATAGTGAGCAGCTATACAGGAAATAATTATGTTCGGGAAATAGTTTTGAAAATTATTAATAAATTTCGTTATGTGAAATTAAATTTTAAATATTAAACACATAATCTGTATTTTAAACTTTAATTGAATGATGATATGATATCGGTCTACTTGTATAATTTTTGTCCTATTCATATATTCGTCACAAAGTCATGTCATTTTTGATAAAAATTCATATGTTATAACGGTTTGTCATGAGACTATCAAATAATATATTAAAGTCAACTGTAAAAATGTGCAATGCATATTACAGTAATAATTTTAATTGTTTTCTTTTAGGTTTCATATTTCCTTGTTTTTAATAATTGCTTTGTAGGTTATTAATTTTCATTTTAACATCTTTCGGTTTGTCAATCAATTTTTAATTGTTTAAAAATATGCATTAGGAAACTGGCAACCTTTCAAATTCAAATTTATAAAATAATTTCCAATTCTAAAAGAAAAACATATGTAAACCTATACTTCTAATATTCTTACCATAACATATATAAAAATAATGCTCAATTGTTTTTTCGATAAAACTTGCCAACTGATATTAATTTACCGGAAATTAAATAATAATAACAAATATGCTCATGTAAACGTGTGTCACATGCCTTGCTTATTTTATCAATCACCTATATTTAGCGTTACTGAGTTATTGTTTAGATTCTAACTTTTCCTGACATAATTCTGCATTTTAAAACTATACATGATTTTTAAATGAATTTTTGCATAAATTTTAAACTATACTATTCCTTGATTTTTAATGTTCAACTACATTGGATAATAATTGCCTTATTTTTATCAGATACCATATATGGCAGGCTTTCCGACTATATTTTTATCTTTATTTCGATATTTCAAACAATCCTATTTACCCTGGATGTAGCGGACGTGTTGAATCGATTGAATCGGTGTTATCTTCTAATTCAATTCCGAAAAAACCGATATCTGCGTGATCTCTAATAAAATAAACATTTATTTAGCTAACCATGACCTATTATGTATACCGAATTCGAGCTTTATATACATTTTCTGTATAAAATAATTTTGTTTGTCTCAGCGAACTTTTTTTTGCATCAGAAGCATATTTGGTTTACATCTAAATAGAGACAAAATGTTAACTTTTCTCATACCGAAATATGTCATGAACACAAGACGAAGTGACTGTATGAAAAAATCTGTTACTGTGGATTCGTAGACTTTCGGTTTAAAATGCTCACTTGGGGGATTAATTGTCCAGTTAGTCTGCGATTATTATTATTATTATCTGAATTATTCTAAACACACCGTGCGTTTAATAAGTTGTTATTATTCAATGAATAATTTTTTAAAATTATTTATTTCAATATATTGTATAACTTTGTTTTATAATTTGTCAGTACTCATCGAATTAAGTTTTTTATACATTTTCTAGCATATGTTATTTCATAAAAAATATTTTCTTTTCTTTTCTGTACATTATACGGAAAACATTGAAATAGCTGTGAACTGAACTAGTTTGTGATTGACAATGCTGAAACGATTTCAATGCATCCCAGGAGAAAGTTCATTTTGCTTTAGGGACTAAAGATTATTAATATTTGTCTAATTATATCCATCTTATACGTTATGGACAGGTATTCGCACTATGTGGGATCAAATTCTTCCTGAATGCACATTTATTTAGTGAGAATTCATGCCTTCACATAGACATCGCGTTATAAAACGCGAGGCGGTAATATTAGAATAAAAAGTATATTATACTACAAAAAAATTAAAATCATAAAATAAAATCATTTTAAATTAAAATGAAATTTTACTTAATAACGATTATTTTTATATATTTCAATATTCAGAATGGGTTGAAATGTATATATTTAAGTGACTCAAAAGTTACTGCATATTTAAGATTAAACTGTACATTTATATTTGTTCTATAGTTTCAAGTAGGTCCTAATTTAATATTATCATGCTATTCAATTATCTGTACATTCTTTTTACAGGGATATACAGTCTTGTGTTCTTCATTGCTGGTGTCATTTGCTTCATACCAGGAAGTGAGTTATTTGATTTTTTCAATAATTTTCGCTTCAATGACGCTCACTTTTTTTAAAGTATTCTTGTACGCAAAGTAACTTGCCAATCAGTACGAAAGATGTACAATACCGCCCTGAAATTTAATAAGCTTTTTAATCGTTTTTCAAAAACATATTATCTCAAAGAAAAATATAGACAAATTTAGCAAAAATGTAAAAAATAAAATTCCTGTATTTAAAAAAAATATTGTATTATGCTGTATTACCTCAATGCGAGATATTAAATTTGATAACGTAAAGTATTTTTAAGAAAAATATATTATTCTTCCAAAAGATGATCCTAATACTAACATTATTCATGATGTGTAATATATAAATACCTCATAAAAAATGTCTTCATTCTAGTGTATATATACAGTATATATGTTATAATAATTATTACATGGTAAACAACGTATACAATGATTTAAATGGAGACATTATAAAATGTTTATCTTTATAACCAAATATACCACTTTATTATAGAACTTAAGGTTAGTATGTATACTTTATCACATCAATCAATACTTTATCACATCAATCAATACTTTATCACATCAATCAATACTTAATTACATCAATCAATACTTTATCACATCAATCAATACTTTATCACATCAATCAATACTTTATCACATCAATTAATACTTTATCACATCAATCAATACTTTATCACATCAATCAATACTTTATAATATCAATCAATACTTTATCACATCAATCAATACTTTATCACACCAATCAATACTTTATCAGATCAATCAATACTTTATCACATCCATCAATACTTTATTACATCAATAAATACTTTATCACATCAATCAATACTTTATCACATCAATCAATACATTATCACATCAATCAATACGTTATCACATCAATCAATACTTTATCACATCAATCAATACTTTATCACATCAATCAATACTTTATCACATCAATCAATACGTTATTACATCAATCAATACTTTATCACATCAATCAATACTTTATCACATCAATTAATAGAATTCATCGATACAGATTAAACACCATTTATTGTAGCAAAGTAGGTAGAAAAATATCGTGCGTGGGTCAATATGACTGAACCCCAACCCTTAAAATTCTAAGGGTATAAAAGCGCCTGAGAATGCTAGAGTTAATGTCTTCGAATTAATTAATTATTAATTTTATTTGATAAAAATATAAGGACACGTTAGATAAAACTTTTTCAATGTCTACAGTCATCATCACCATTTAAATAAACATCGTAAAATAAATGTATGACAATAATAATGCACACTTTAAATAAATATACAACAAATTAATCATCTGAACACATAGAGAAAGATAATTATAATATAATTAATTAACATTCTCCAAGATGGTCAAATATCGAGTATATAAAAGCAATTTTTGACGGAAACTGTAATCAACTAATTAATCCATAATCATCGCAGATGAATTTCAGAGTATTGCACCTTGTCTGTACATAATAGGAATCGAACCTGCGTTCAGGCGATAGTATTTTCAACTCTGCTCATTTATATAATTTCAACTAAAAGTGATCGTGTTATAATTATCCAGCTGTTTAAACTATTATCAATTATAACTGTTATTAACAATTATTAACTATTCAACTACCATTAAGACGTAATAAGATCGAAATCACTCTGGTACTTGGAGAAGTCGAATTTAATTTTGTGTATTATTAATATTGCGCCTGTGTCTGCCTACATATTTATTTTTAATTTATAATATAATTTATAATTTAATTTATAGCCTTATTATATTATATTAGAATAAACCCATACAATTATTTTAATATGTTGGAGTGTATTACCCAAAAAAGACATTAAAGCTATGTTGAACATTATATGATATATAGATCGAATGTTTTAGCTTTTAAACACAATTTTTCTTATATTCCTTCACTTTAATGAACGACATTACGCAGGCGTAAAAGCAGGCATAAATCCTATGTCATCTAGTTTAAGAAACACATTTTTATTAATATAAAAATAGATCTCTAACTGCGCACGACCAAGATAAAAAACATCCGAGTTTAATCTACACCAGAATCAATTCATGTGAACGTTGCTGCAACATATAGATGAATTCATATAGCGAAGTAAATCAGCGTTCATATTTCTGGAAGTAAATTATTGTTAATTTATAACACATTAAAAGGCTATATAATAAGGAATATTTTTTATATACTATAATATATCAATACAGCAGAATTGGTACCGTTATTTCATATTGAAATTTACGAATTATTAGCACGAAATGATTACGGCGGAAATAGTTTTTCTAAATTTATTTGGCATAATGTTTTACATCAAGGACGACTAAAACAAGAGATTCTATTTTCTCAAACTGAACCCTTCATCCCGCAAATTCCTGATAGCGCCACACACGGAGTTAACAATGTCAGAACAAGAAGCAACATTTTCTATTTCACTCCAACTCGCTTACTCTGACGAATTTTCTATTTATAGTAATTTATTACATTGCTATGCGTCCAAGAAAACCCATCATATCTGTATGTTAAGCTATTTCGGCCAAAGATACTACTATATCGAAACACTTTGGTTATGGCCGTGCGACAGTTGAAAAAAAATCAAAGGTTAATTAAATCTACAGTTGATCTATTATTTCCAGCAAACAATCATTTTTCTTTCTCAATCCAGTCCTATGAAGTTATCTCGCGCAATCTATGCTCAAGATGGCACGCGTCACAATACAGTATATCCCATAAATTTCTACGACATATAAATTAACGGAAGCTAATACATAGCATGTATATTGAAAGTGCAAAAGTATTTTTTTAAATGATACTTATATAATATAAAACATGTAACAAATCAATTTATTTCTAAATATATATATAATAAGTACAAGTAGTGTTTGATTGTTGTGAGTTTCTACTTACAAACCGCGCGCTATTTTCAACAAATAGTCGAATTCATTCGAAAGTAAGAGTTGTTTATTGTACCAAGCATGTCCCGAGTAAAACTGCGAAATGCATGTATGATGCCTTCCTTTAATTCTCCAACATTATGTTTATTGTGTTCAACTATGGTTGCCCATAATAATGCCAACGATAAAATCTTTGGAGCATTATCACCCCGAGTTAGGTCTGAGTTTCGCGCTAGGCAATGTGTTAGGTCTAATTTTTCTATCCTCCTGTCCTGGAAGGTTTCATTTAGGAATTGTCTCATGGCAACGACGGTGTGGGCTAGTGCCCCATCATGTTGAAAACTGGAAGACAGTAGGATCCCATTCTCCTCTAGGACAGAAACAAACCCTTTACGGAGCATTTTTACATAACTCGGTTTGCTGTCACATCACACGTCAGGAAAAAGGTGCCGATAACGTATTTTGACGATATATGTATAGCCGCCCAAACCATCACTTTCTCCCAAAAGTATAGGTTCTTTTATGACCAACAGATATTCATATACTGCCTCGTACCTCTTCATAGATGGCACATTGATCTGAGAAGATGATTCCTTCCATTGTCTCCATGTTGTTATAATACTTCGTCAATATTTGCTCACAGGTAATAACTCGTAACTGATTCGTAAGTGATTCTCTTCAGTCAGAAATTTAAAAAATGTTGGTCCCCAATCGTTAATGGATACATCTTTCGTTATTATTGCATCATTCAGTCGGCTACTTCGTTTTTCTCAGAAAAAAATACATGTTCTGATTAACTTCAGTGCCGGATCCAGGAAGCAAGTTTCAAAAGGTCTGTAAAATATTATGTAAATTTTTTACAAAACATGGCACTCCCACAACCCCCCAAACCTATGAATGATTGCCTCTCCCTTTCGTGCAGTAACGTTATATAGTTGTCTTAACATAACTTACAAAAAACTTTTTGCATTAGTTGACAAAAAGTGCACAAGAAAATGTTAATTTACTTAATAAGCAGATTTCAGCACTTCAAGGCACTGCGTGAAATACTGTCAAATATGTTTCATTGCATATTTCAAAGATAAGCAAAATCAAATAGTCTGACAAAAGTGTTGATCCTTTCATTCGATGAGGAACTGTTGCGATGCAGTTTCTGCTAATATTCTCGTTTGAAACAGAAATAGCAACGCCATGAATGGCAATAACGGCTAAGTCTGATATTTTATCGATAGTCATTGAATTCCTTAGCCAATTGTAAATGAGGCGTACACATGAAAATGATCTTCCCGCCTTTACACTTCCGATCGCCAAAACGACGTGAACCAACAGTTCACGGACATTCAAGAAAAATGTGGCATTAGCGTCAATCGCGAGAATGGCAGTTACAAATCGGGATGGTATCGTTCACCGATTCCTCCAATATTTGAATTTTGGATGTGGATTCAAGTGGCATAATGTGTCCCCATTTGGTGATCAGAAATTCAGTCAATGTGTGCACCTGATCCTCTGTGTGCTTAAGTCAGCACCTCCGAAATGAGGGCGCAAAGTTCGCAGTGAGCCCTCTTACTCCAGTGAAAATCTGACTCCATCTCAGCGAAGACATCATCTAGAAACTGAATAGCCACACTGTTTTTTTTAGTAATCCAGATTAGAATCAGATCGAGTATTGTCTCTGTTCTCCGCCTCCTACTTTTTCAGCAACGGCCATTGCTTTAAGATTTAATAAATAAAAATTTCTTATAATTTTGTATATTTTATTAACTTTATTGTTTTACAACTATGTGAAAGAAACATAGAAATTTTCTAAACGAATTTCTATGCTGATATAAGCAAATGTTTTCATAATGTATAGGTATGATATAAATAATCACATAATCACTAGTTAAATCTTAATCAGTAGTTAAAGTTCAATGGTTGAACTAACGTAAAGTAACGAAAAAATAGTTTTTTCTTTGGGTGCGCTATCTATATATTCAAATATATTGATAAAATTATAGTTAATTATAGTTTCCGTCCTTTCAAGAATATAGAAAATAATTATAGATAAAGATGTATGCTTTAAACGGAGCTATAAATATTGAGCTACGAATGAATTATATCAACATGCATAGAGTTTACGCCAGTAACTAATTATATTTATGAGACAAAAATATAGAATACGTTAATTTTTAGCATGTATTAAAGCATATAGAATAACTAGAAGATTATGAAATAAGTTTTAATTAAAGACAATTAGAACCTCTCTTCTCTTTATTTTTCCTTCTTACAAATGTACAATACGTATAGTAATGACACCAATTTATAGCAATAAAAATCAATACTATATTAATGTATATTAATGTAAACTATTAATAGTAATAACATTATATCTTCTCTTTCAGTTTATCATCTCATTTATATCTATTGCGCAATCAAAGGATATCAAGGATACTCTTTTCAGAATCTTCCCATGTCTGATGTCTGATGTCCCATCCCATATCCATGTCCATATCCATACCAAAATTACATTATGTTTATTTACCCAATCATGGTTAACTAGGTATATTGTCATTACTTTATACTTCGTTTCGATTTAAATTTAACTGTGAGTTTATGTATAAAATGTTTTATTGAACAAAAATTAAGATCTACGGTAACTATATTTAAATTATTATAAGAAACATATTTGAATTGTTTAATAAGCACGGTATATGAAAACATCGTGTCAAATCTTTTCGAATATTATCAATTACATGGATCAACAGTTAAACAATATTTCAAGCTGTCATGAATTACATAATTTGTATTAAAACTCTTACATAACTATGAAGGAATGACAATGGTATTCAAATAAAATTTTGCATGACATCTTTCAAACGTTTAGTACATTGTAAATAGTTTCATTATTTAAATATTCATATTGTGTTACTTATGTATGGTCCAGATTAACTTTATCCCAGGTATCAGGACTATACCAATTATGAGGTTTATGATAACATTGCACTCCTAATGTGTTGGCACTGGGTCATACTGTACTTCTAACATTTACATCGAAATTATACCAGCTTCAATGTGATTTTACTTATTGAAATTTAAAAAAATACTTTTGTTGAGTTAATATATGTTCTCCTATTTTTATCCTATTAAGTTTATTTATATTTTCTTGAAAGAGTTTGTTAAACATATTTTTTCACTGTATCTCCAAGCGCACATAAGTAACGTAAATTTACATATATATAAATTGACCTTGAGTATGAATTTCAGATCTTGTTAACATCGAGAGTATCTATTGTATTCACCCAATAATTTACTTTTTGGTAAAAACTATATGTGTGTAATAATACAGTATTTGTTTATTGTTTATTTTTGTATTGTCAACAGGATTTCTTTACCAGTTGTTTATTTATAACATTCGTTTTCTGATGTTTAATTTATTAACTGCATTCATTTAATTTTGTTTTTAATAATAATTCATACATATTGTTTTATCTGAATTTTGATTTACGATTTATTTCCAAAAAGCTAAATTTTTATATATATTAATCAATTAATTCTTCAATATGTTATTAAATATATATTGCTGTAGTTATACTTAATTATCAGTAATTTTTATTTGATGAAGGTATTAAAATTCTCACTATTCTATATATACATAAGTTAAGATACATGTATATTGAACTACAAGTAGATCAAATAATACATTTCTTTTGAAAACTGGAATATATTTATTCAAAAAAACTATTTTGCTCTAAAAAACTATTTTGCTCAAAAAAAACTATTTACGAAAATAAATATTTTAGATGAAAACACATCAAAACCTATTCTTACAAAAAATATTCTAAAGAAAATATTACTTGAAATAATTAATACGATGTGTTTTCTGTTTATTTAATATTTAAGTAGGTGATAACACAATCCTTACAAAAAACATTTATATACAATCTAATTTATTGAGTATTTCGTACTGTATTGGCATATACTACTATAAAATGCTATGAATGTTGCTTAACGGCTTTGTGAAAATATAAAATAAGATCACGACGGAAAACTTTAGACAGCTTCCTAAAATGTTATTATTAAGAGTTATTGAACATCACATTATATTGTATATAATCAAAATATTTTGTAATTATAGATTATAAAGCATGAAATCAAGATGACCTTCTATTATTATTTAACCACAATACTAATAATGAAATTACCCATAACAAATATTTCTGTATTTTAAAATATTATATGGATTTATTGTGATGGATATCATTTGACTTTTAAATATGCGCATGTTAATAAAAACATAGAAAATAATGTCTTTTTTTATGGTAACTTATCCGTATAATTTTGTTCTTAACATTGAAGGCATTTCTAGGAGAGCAATTAAATTCGTGGCATATTTTGTTTTCTATTGAAAGTGTGATCTTTAGTTAGAAATATACAAAGTTGATTCAAAGGAATGTGAGAAAGAATTGGTTATGATATAGGCCCTACATGTTATTACAATCAAGATAGACGCATATATGCTAAAATTATACATAAATATATAGTTAGTAAATATATAGCATATATTATTGTTTATGCAATATACCATCGATACAATAAAAATAAACAACAGGAAATTCTTTTAAGAAAAATCTATTTTTTGGAGGACATTTTTTTGTCATAAATTAATATATATTAAAAAATACCTAAATGTTTTTTTCTGTAGCGCTATATAAGAATGTATTTTGTCACCTTTAGTAAAAGGCTAGGTGGGAGTTCTAAAGGCACGTATTGCAGAACTGTTACATGTTTATTAGAGTTTTCTCTGTGCACTGGTTTATATTTATTTAATTATATTTCATAATTTTTATTGTAAAATTATAATTGACATGAATGTACACCTACGTCATATATACATAAACATATGTTTTCTACACATTTATAGTTTAACCCATTTTATATATTAATGTTCCAATCATTACTGTAGCTACATTTGAGGCACCCGTGACCACTGTCTTGTTGTTTTTTATGACACAACATAATTTAAATGTTTAGAATAAATGCAAACTCAAGTTTAATACAGTAAACATTTTTTTGATAAAAGAGCCTGCGTGTTACGATTTTTTGCTTCATTTATTTTCAAATCCAGACTACGGGTCTGTCAATTTATTAATAGAAAATATATTTTAAAATCCATTACGTATTATTTCGAATTTTAACATAGAATTATATATACACACCTGTACATTTTAAGGATCGAATTTTATTTATTGTTTTAATCTATAATATAAATACCGCATAAATTGAAAAGTCACTCTAAAATGTATCTGATAACGATGTAAAATTTTATTGTTATTAAATTATTAATATAAAGTTAATTATTTAAATGATATTCCATATACAATTTATTTAAAAGAAAGGTACAATATCAATCACATAAATTATGTGATTTATGTTATTTATTCAAATTATGACATGTATAATTATTTATAATAAACCTTTGCATAAAACTAAAAGGCTTAATTTTTGCATAATTTGCATAATTCCACAAAAACCTAAGGCTGTTTCCATAAAAACCTAATGCTGATACCAAGTTTCAGGAATAAATTATGATTACAATACCAAAACATTTGGAAAGTGTTGTTTAGTAAAGGTAAAACACTGGATAAAAATAGATTTCATATACTATTCTATAATACTATAGCATGAAGTTTTATTCCAACCCAAGCCAGATTACATACTTTACTAAAGTATATATTCAGAATTATTATCATTGGATAATAGAGTAGCTAGGGACATTTATCTTCAGTATTCTAATAGAGATGCCTTCTCCTCTGTTTTTAGGCTAATATATTGATACTGATTTAAATCTAATGTCAATTATGGATGCTTTGGAAAAAACCTAATACAGATGCCAAGTATTTATAATAAAATTGTAATAAAATATAAAAATTATACTTATTTATCAAATAAATTTATTATATATATTTAGCATTATATGATATTAATTAATTAATTTAGATAAATAAATATAATTTACAAAATAAATATATTTATATTATATTATATTACAACATAATTATAAACATTATTTAATAAATTATTGAATTTTATATATATATATATTTTTATTAATTGTGTTTATAATTTACATATTTGCATACATTATAATTTGATATATAATAATTTTATTTTTACAAAATTTATTATATTAAACTTTTTATTAATAGTTTAAAAATATACTTATACTGTAATATATATTTAATAATTAATACATTTTATATTATGTAACTAATACTATTTATAATACATAATAACTATAATATAATATTCCTATAAATTCCTAATATAATACTAATATAATAAACATTATAATTATTCATTTTTAATTTTATATATATAATTTATTTAGATTGTTTTATTCTATTAATAATTATTATCTAAATATTTATTAAATGAAGTCTATATTACAGTTTATATTAATTATTCATATTAAGTACAATATGTAATGTTTATTTAAAAATACATACCATAATTATGATAGTAATATATATATATAAACTCTTTTATATTAAATACTTTAAATTATATTAATCTTTTATATTATAAATAGTTAATAAATAAATAAATTAAATTAATATTTTTTAGTATTTTTTAATTTTTATTAAAATTATTAACCTAATTTATAATAACATAAAACTTAATTGTTTTTAAAATAATCTTAGAAATTATATTGTATTAAATTATAGCATTAATTATAATATTAATACATTCATCCAATGGATCATTTCTACTTATCTGAACTAAATATTTTATACCACAAAGTCAAGATTTAAAAATAAATCATTAATTTATTCCATAATTTAGTTAATTATTTTAGTTTTTATTTTCTTTGGGTTTTATAATATATACTTAGCATCAGAATCAATATGTGTCTATCAATAAATATAAGTTTACATTAGGATATAAGGTAAATATGTGACAGCACTACATACTAGATATACTTACAACTTTCTTATCTTTTTAATATTATCTTTATCTCTTGATATATAAGCTAAAATATGCATGTATATGATGTATAATCCTGAATAGCATTAGGGAGGAAACTGAATAAGGAATTATATTCTATCTTCACTAAAATGGAACAAATATCTAATTTCCAATTAAATTTATATATTTTTTTAATTTAATTTTTTTATTTTATATCCAATTACCTTATACATTTCAAAGTCAGTGAGCAATGTCTGCTACATAAAATAATTCATTTATAGGCTTAATATGAAATGTGTTAATGTCTACATATAAATAATTCAATAAGCATCCTACTCTTATCTAATTATGCTATTTATCAATAATAATAATAAAAATACTTACTTTTTCACTAATATATAAAAAACTGATTACATTAATAGAAATTATTAGGAAATTTAAAAAAATATGTAATAATGCATTTAATACTTATATATGAAGCTAGAACATTTTCCACAAAAATGTTTAAAAACTAGAATACTATCAATAAATTGGATTGAATATACCTTATTCCATTCTTTATTTGATTATAATTCATTAACAGACATTAATGAATTGTATTCCTGACATTCCATTTTATAATGCAAAAAAAGTTACTCTAATAATTATTTATATCTGTAATCAACACAATTGACAACTGCATATATATATATACTTTTCTGAATAGAACAACATTAACAAGCCAATCCAATATGATTGGTAATAATATATAACAAATACAATATTCTAGATATCATATAACTGCTACTAAAATCATACTTATTTTAACTCAACTTCAATAATGAAATACAAACCAGATTTCAAGTGATGTATATAATAGGTCACTTAAATAGCAATTAAGCAGGTTGATCAATGAACTCCCATACAGATATTATTTTGATTATTTTTAACATAATTATTTTTACTTAAATAGTGGTCAAAATTAATTAATTATTTTTATAATCATTATACATTAATTCTTTCGATACAAGATAAAAATTGAGATAAAATCAATGAAAATTATTAAATGGTAAATTTTACATTAAATTTGTTTATATTTAATATCCACCTCATTTGAATTCAATCTGAGCTTATATTATTTTCAGTTTTATCAATTTGAAGATTTTTTATTATAAAAAGTATTATTACAAAACATTAAGTTTAGACAGAAAGTGATTACAAAATTATTGAAAATAAATTATAAAATATGTGAAACACTGAATTACATTTTACCATATGAATATAGTTATACCTTAAATTTATGCTATATTTTGGGTAATTTTTTTATTGATATTGTTTCAGCCTATGCAATTGAAAGTAGTAGAATGAAGAAGTTATAAGAACAAAAGAAGTTATGTGGAGAGAAACATATATCTAAACACATTACATGATATAACATAACTTATGAGCAATGATATTGTAATTATTATAATATATTTTTAATTAATGTTATTGCAATTATCTAAATTTTTAATTGTCGCTGTGTTTTTTTCTCTCAGTTACTTTAACCTTCCACTTTACAAAATTTGTTCAGTAAACTTATTTATACTTGAATTTGTACATGTTCCATTACTATAAGAAGTATTTTTAGAAATATTTACATGCTTATGCTGTATTTCTTAACATGAAAATAAATTGGTTAACATTGATTTACTTTTATGTATATTGTATATATATACATATGTTTTATATAATGTTGCAGAATGAGGTCAAATTAAGTCACCAGGGTTTCATTGTTTATTACTCAAAATATGTTGAGCTGATAATACTGACATTTTCAGTAACGTTGTCTAATTATTAATTCACTTTCGACTCTATGTGTTTTCTGAAGAATATACTGGCGACCGTGATGACATTATATATTAGTATAATGAACTAAATATTTACTTTTATATTTTTAGTCCATATCTAAAAAAGTGTTTAAGCTTTTAGACTGAACGTTCCACTGATCACATAACTCCTTGTATTCTTTCTACTAAATTATTTTCTGGCTCCATCTGAAAAAATTCTGACGTCATAAATGTTTAAAAAATAAACTAAAACTACCTTTTAACTTTATTGTTTCCCTTTTTTATACATTCAATTTCGCACTTCTATGTCGCTGACTAATCAACTAACCAAGCGTCAAATTTGAAAAACAAGTTATATATTTAGAATTGCAGTGAAAAACGACACTATTATGTACTACTCATTAATTATATTATTTAACTGTGTATGAAAAAAGTTGGTGGGTCAATTTGACCCCCTTCCCTCTGGTTAAATTTGATAGTGTTTCAATTAATTATAAAATTGTCGCCTTATTAAATACTAATTTTGTTACAAATTAAGTCATACGTATGTTTGGTTAAATTCGTAGGACAACACATGACGATGCCTGAAACTTCTAACAAAGAAGGTTTGCATCAGCGGAACGATGACTACTCTCCTCCAGGATACAAAAAGTAACGTCAACCTTTCAAATTACTAATACTTAAACCAAGGTCGTGTCATTTTATCTTATTTTGTTATATTATTTTGATTCCGACTCTTAAACTTATTCTTACCAAGTGCATGAAATATTAAGAAATAAATATCTCTTCGATTCTATAATTTAATTTCTTTTTGTAAAATCTCAGATATGTCTATACCTATAAAGGATTGTTGATTGATACAAAACTTTCGAGGAATTAAAAAATACTGAACATGTGGATAACAGAATGGATTTGAACCATCAGGAAAAATCAGCTCACCAGCAAAGAAAAGAAATAAATCAGAAATAATAAAATATAAATAAAAAGGAAGGGTAACTATATAACAAAGAAAACTCACAAAAAAGATACACACAAGCAAAGGAGAGAAATTAATAAAACTGGAAATAACAAGAGTATAACTTCCTAGAAAACTCATACTTGTACTTATAACACAGGCTTTGGAAATGAGAGGATGTTAAGTCATGCCTGTAGTGGTTATTTGTTAACTAAAGCCATTATCCGGGACACAAAACCAAAACGGACCGAAAGTAGAAGCTGACTTAAAGAGATACAGTAGAAAATTAATAAGGTGTGGGAATTAGGACTCTCAGATGTGTGTTTAACCGGTTTGATAGCGCGCTACCGTCACACTTCCCTTATTCAATAACTACTGATCAAGATGTTAAAAAAGCATATATAAAAAAGCCTCACACGAGTTTAGAAAAGTATTAAAATTGGATTTAGAAATAAGGCCATCATTACATTTATACCATTCAGTGTTGTATTTGGTATATGTATAATAATGCCCATTTGAAATGGATGAACCAATATGACAAATAACACCAAAAAGAGAGAATTTTTTTATTTAAACAAAGATTGGGTGGACATAAGATGGAATGTCCAGTTTTACAGATTCTACCATACCAGAAAATATATCATTTTCGTATTGTTACCATTGTAATAATTATGATTTCAGCCATCATAAAAAATCCTATAGTAAAATAGAATCAAACATAATTATATTTGGCTTTTTTTAAAAAAAATTGTTGTTTTTTAAGTATGCCAACTTAACTTAGAATTTTTTAAATATAATTATATCAAAAGTTTACAACAACATCTTAAAATTCTAAAACATTTAACAGTCACACTGTTAATCTATTGCTCTTATATTTTGTACAACAGTATCGTATAATGATATGATTTAGTTACCAACTTCTTATAATATAATCAAATATATTATTACTATCTAAAACGGTTCATTGAGATTGTTTAATCTATCTTTGGTATAAATTTTGAAATTAGTGAATTCAAATTTTGCTTACAATTTTTTAATTATATTTGTATATAATTTTATATGCATGCACAAAAAATGTTACAAATTTAACGGTTTTTATTTTGCTGAAGTCTATTCTGGCTCTGTATTTTTCTCGGTATAACCAGTACTGGAAAGTACGAAAGGTCTCTTTTGACACCTCTTCTAAAACTATGTTGTGGTGCGTTTCTGAATACAGCTATGATGACGCCGGTAATCAGGACCAATTAGAATCGGCTCCAGGTATGACGTCAACGGAGTCAGTAGAGATCACACCGCTAGAGGTGCCTCATCAGAGCCCGGGAAGATGGCGGAGTATACGAATCATCTATCTCACCATGTTCCTGAGCAGTTGCTCCTTTTCGATCTGCATCTCGTCCGTGTGGCCCTATCTACAGGAGGTGAGAAAGGGGGGATCCAAATTGATACGACGAGTTGTGTTTTATAAGCAGCGAGCTATTGTGCCATCTGTATCGAGCGAAACTTGATTCTGACAGCATCATAAAACGGTCATTTATGTGTGGGTTATAAAGTATGTTGTGGAATATTTACCAGTCTGAGATCTGGTTTAGATTAAATATTCCGTCCGAATGTTCCCATAGTGGAATTCAATAATGTTCTCGAATAT
>JAUZND010045000.1:0-43375 GCA_034780555.1 Coelogynopora nodosa | reverse complement strand
TAGCATATATGGGTCAATATATAGCATATATGGGTCAATATATAGCATATATGGGTCAATATATAGCATATATGGGTATATATATATAGCATATATGGGTCAATATATAGCATATATGGGTCAATATATAGCATATTATGGTTATTATCCGATAGTTTTCCTAAAATGAAGTTTATGACATAATCAGGTCATAAAATGATACTAATTGATTTTGTTTTAATAAAAACATCTCGACTAGTCTTTAGAAGATATCTGTATACCAATTTCAGCTTAATCGGATAATAGGAAGTTTGTTTTTCCAGGCAGGGGAGGGGGGGGGGGAATACCACTCACCCCCTCCACGGAGCAAACTCTACAATATATCTCCATGAACGAAGGGTAATGATAAAGTGTTATTATTTGCTTATACTTATATTTTGTTATTTAATTAATTAATCTTCTACTTTCTGAAAGATATACCTAAAAATGCCGTTTTACTACATGATCAGCTTCTCCAAAATGAAATAGATGTTTGTCATCATTTTTTTTACAATTATTTTTTTTATTAAAATTTTAATTTTAGCTCAACTTTATCTGGAAGGAAAGAGACAATTTTTTTAATTTGAAGAATAAGATTGATTTTATCACAAACTGGGCTCAACATAAAAATGAGTAATTTTAATTTTTTGTTACAAATTTTTTATGCATTTTATTTAAAAAAATGGTTGTTATTTTTCTCAGTTAAATGCACTTTGTTATAATCAATTTTTTCAATAAATCTTTATTATTAATAATATATATAAATGTATATATATTAATTCAATAATAAAAATATATAATTATTATGTAATTTAAAATGGATTTTGGAATAAATGTTTTTATAATTGTTTTGTAAAATAGTGAATTTATTCCACATGTATATTCGCCATTTTGGCCCAAATATAACACATGTCAAAATTTATGTTTCATTCGTAGGTATATACTATACACCCATGCTTTTCACATATAATAAAGTTGTACAAGTAATTTTTTAATTGTTTAATTATCACTTAATGTAGACACAAATAGCATTTAAAAATATATATCATCAAAATTATAATATGTTGCCATACACATTATTAGCATTATGTTTTCCATATGTAAATTAAATGTAAGTAATATTTTGTATAATGATAGATTTTCTATAATATCAAAATGAACTTATACATCAAAATATTTTTAAAATATTTTATACCATATCATACACTATTGACTGAAACAGGTTAGAAACATCTACACTAGAAACAGTTTCTTTTTCAACAGAGAAGAATCACTAACAGTTCTAATAATTTTCTCTTTTTATTAAATCAAGCGTTTCTTAGTTACATTAAACCAAACCAGGGAAAAGGCCAAATGGATCCATTCAGAAATTATTTTATTTCTTAAACTTCAAACAGGAGATACATAGAATCAAGATGATGATTTAATCAAACAGATAACCGCTATTTGTATTAGGTCAAAACTGGCAGCTACACGGACACTAACGCAAATTAATAGAGCTAGAAATTGCATAGTTATCAATAGGGCTGAACTTTCCATATATTCATAAATGCAAAATGTATCGAAAAGCTTAGTGTATACTGAAATTATAATATTTTACACAAACGTATATATAGGATTTTTTAAAGATTTATATGTCTAAGCATGTTAGAAACTCAATATATATTTTTAATTTCAAATCTTTATTTCGATAAAAAAGTTAATTTTATTATTAGTTTATTACATGGATTATTTTATATACGAAAGAGTGCAAAACAATGTTCAATAACATAAACATAATAATAGTTAACAATTATAAATGCTGGCGATTTATATTTAATATAAACCAACATATAATAACATTTTATGTATATTTTGGTGTGGCAGTATTTTTAATTTAATTTATTCTGTTATTCAACTTATGGTATTATAATTGTTTTATTAAAAGAAGTAGGATATATATTTCCATGATCGTAATACTTTTAACAGTAGATTTGATTCCAAACCGAAATAGTTAGAAACTCGATATCATATGTTGGACTTTATGAATATATTTGAATATCTTTGAATAAATATTAATATATATATTGTATATTGTTAACTATAAATAAATAAATTATAACTAAAAAAAGAACAATTAATGTGTATATAATATAGAATGGAATATACCAGAATAATTTTTTTTTTCTAAAATACTAGAATAAAAATATACTTCAGAGATATATACATTACAAACAACACTCTTATACCTTTAATTCAGTAGGCTCAAAGAAAATAGAAGAGATAGGATAAAAGTGACCTCAATTTATACTATTTTAAATTATATTAATTTATATTAATTTATCTTATTTTCATTATTTTTATTGTTGTATTATTATATATATTTTTCATAATTACTTTTCATTTCAATTGTTTTTCATTTTGATTTTAATTAAAATGATTTTATAAATTGTAAGAAATGTAAAAATTGAAAGAAAAGTCGAAGGTAAGTCAGAAGTGTTATAAGTGACATAAGAATTATAAGACGTACAATACATGTATGAAGTTGAAGTAGGTAATTCAGTACAAAATTTAAGAATTTCAAATTAGAATAATCAGAACTGTAAGAAGTATTCCAGGTGCATGACGTGTCAGAAGCATTCCAGGATGACGTGTCAGAAGTATTCCAGGATGACGTGTCAGAAGTATTCCAGGTGCATGACGTGTCAGAAGTATTCCAGGATGACGTGTCAGAAGTATTCCAGGATGACGTGTCAGAAGTATTCCAGGATGACGTGTCATAAGTATTCCAGGATGACGTGTCATAAGTATTCCAGAATGACGTGTCATAAGTATTTTAGGATGACGAGTCAGAAGTATTCCAGGATGACGTGTCAGAAGTTTTCCAGGATGACGTGTCAGAAATTTTAAAAAGTTTGAACAAATTAGATAAAACAATTTAGAACAATTAAAAACGTTCACCCCGAGTTAAAAATTAATTGTGTGTTATAATTTGATAGAATATATTTAGAAATTGTAAAAAAAAGTGCAGGAAATTAATAAAATTAGTGAAGAAAGTATTTAAGAAGTGTAAAATAATTTAAATAAATAAACATTGGATGTAAAACTAATTAATAGAATTTTTGGGTTATTTATTTAAAATTTCATTAGACTTTATTGAATATGCATCTCGAAATTAAAACGTTTTCAAAGAAGAATTGTTGTTATCAACCTTTTTAATTACGATTGAAATAAAATCCCCATTAATTATATTAGAACAAAAGATGTTACACAGTATCTAAATGGATCCTATAGAGAAAAGATCTGATATATAGTAAAACATATCTGTAAATGTTAAACTCGATAGATAAGGTAAACACATGTTTAAATGATAAATAAAGACAAGTAATGGTCACTGTGAGGAATGCAAATGTTCTTTTGCATGTTTAAATATGTTTAAAATAAATAGTGAACATTAAAATTGAAAGTGTGAGTTAAACAGACCAAAGAACATAAAATACATTTGTAATAGTCTTGTTTAGCATTTAATTGACTAGTCCTCTATATTTGTTTTAGCAATGTTCCTATGTATGTGAAGCATAACTGTATAAATACGAATTAATATTTTTAACTTAAATACACATGTTGTTGAAAGTTCTACATTTAAAACAAATAAATAGTATAGTTATTGGAAAATAATTTTTTTTAGTTTATTTTTTTGTCTCTACTTTAAAAACATTTCGCCATTATTGTCCCTTGTTTTATTATATATTAATTAAATTAAGTAATCCTATTTTTAATTACGTTAATTGTTTTATTAGTTATTTTTAAGATTAAGTTAATTAATCAAACATTTAACCACACATTCATGAAACTTAAAAAATATATATCAAGTACCTTCAAATTACTTTTTAGAACAAACCATACTCAATCTAACAAGGACACATTTTTGTTCAATTTAATTGTTTTCACTACATAAAAAATAGTTTGTAATCCCCGTTACATATGTATTGTGATAAAGTAGCACATCTTGATCCTGTAAAAAAGATTTACTTGTTTAGAAGGTAACTCTAAAAAGCTTCGGATTAAATGGTTGACAATAAAAACTGGTTGACAAAATGTCTGCATGTTACTGGTTTTAGAAATTTTAAAATAAGTTGTTTAATTTACATAGAACGAAATGTGGAAAAGAATAAGCTTAAACAAAATTTCAAAATAGCTGACTGTGTCAATAAGAATATTGTCAAAGTTTATTTGATAACAGTAAGACTTCAATTCGATTCCAATAAAAATATGGTTTGCATGCAAAAAATAGAAAATGCATTTGATAGAATTAAAAGACATATTAACCAAAAATATAGTATAATATTTAAATAATTTATATAACCTTTAAAAATGCATCACATTAAATTGTTATTATATTTTATTTGTTTTATTTTTTCGAAGTGATATTTTACTTTTTAAGTGTTTTATTCAATTAATTTTACTGATATATGCACTATAAAATACTACCTTTATTAATAGGTATTGTATTATGACAACCTTACTGCAATTATCCGTATTATCAAATAATATGGGTTTTAATGTGAAAATTGTTATAAGTTAAAAATTCAAATAGTTAGTGGTTTGAATTACATTAAAAAAAGCCTGTCCCAAGTTAAAAGTCCAACTTTTAACAAACTAATAATTCTTAGAAACATTCTTTAGAGTACAAAAATCGCATCTGAGGCTTTTCCTGTTTAACCACATTGCATATTATACTATGCCTATACGTTAAAATTATTTATTTTATCAAGTTAATAACAGATTACAAATTTGTATATTTTAAATAATGTTATGAGATAAGTCTTGGATGAAATTAAATTAAAATACTCCAATCAATAGCGCACAAAGGCAAAAGACCTATCAGACGGTAGAATTGTCCTCACCGCCTATGAAAATGAGCTTCAACGCTAAAGAGGAAGGGAAAGAAGAAAAGTAACAACACCTAAAAGCTAAGAAAGGAGAGGGGATATACTAATGACGATTTATTCATTTGATAAATAAAGAGATAATTGGTTGAAAATAATCTCCAAGCTGAACAATACCATCGCTCAGTGCAAAAAATTGTTTCAAATTTCTATAGAAAAAGAGTTAATGCAACGTGTATTGAAGCCCTTCATTGTAACTTTGTTTGCACTCTCAAACAGAGAACTTCATAATTGCAAACTTGCCTCCAAAATTTATTTTTAAAATTATTTTATCAACAATGCGTTGACCGCTCAGAAAAGGACAACTATCTTGCAAAGTAAGGTTTTATTGTTCATAGGGTGTGTGGCTTAAATTTTTTTTAAATACTGAAATCGATTATGCTGATCTCAATTTCCACTCTGGAACTTATCTAACATCAATATCTTCAAAAGGGAATATTTCTTGCTGGGTTTGGCGTGACGGAACACTTTTGTATACCGTGAAACTACATTATTCGGCAAAGTGGCTATTCGAACGGAAGGTAAAGTCTATTTTTATATTAAAATAGTTATAAATTGTTGTATATCACGTTTATATAATCTATCCGTGGTTAATAAAAGATTAGTGAGTAAGATGTGTATTTGTGCGATAAAATATTTAAATAATACAAATACTATTTAATTCATTATGTTGAGATTTTTCAACTCTTAAATTTATTAGTTTATCTTTGCCTTGAAGATCACATTTAAAAATATATTTAATCTTTGTATTTTATTAAAATACTTTTAATCATGATACTGAATCCTCTTTTTATAATTATTTTATTCATATTATTTGTTAGATAATTATTTATATATATATATTTATCAATGAAGTAAATTTTATTTTTGTATAAAAAACCAAAAATAGATTTACTATATTTTGTCTGTTTTATTCCCTATTTCTTTAAAACCAAATATTAACCTGGAAAAATATAGTATTACTCCAATTTTTTCATTAGCAGTAAAGTCTGAATCTTGTTGGTTGAAGAAAATCTTTGTTTCCACTTTAAAAAAGTGCAAAATATGGTGAAATTGACGCAAAATGATGATGACATTGACGCTAAATGATAATGTTAAATGTTGTATTGAAAAAGTTCGAGGTAGAAGTGTACATTATATATATTGATTTATGTTAAATTCAAAATATAAATAAAATGAAAGTTATTACTCTAACAGATTTGGATATGCTGAACTTCACAAATGTTCCTAGTGGAATTTAGTTAGCACCACGTTGGAAACGGATATGGTATTCTTTATATGGACTATTAACTGTATGCACTGTAACCTATTAACATAACTTAATAGTAAATATTCTATTACTAGCTCACTTTTATCGATGAACAACTAAACTGAGTAGTTTTAGCGATAGGAAGAAATCCAAACCGAAATATTTTTTTAATGTATATATTACAGGCGAGATCAATTTTGCAATGTAGAAACCATGTGCAAATAATTTTTAAAAAACTACATAATTTATTACTTAATGATTTTAAAAAGACTATTCTATCCCCCTCAGAGAACAAATCTGGAGAGTCTTACAATCTTAGTGACTTGGTCGAGTAGGTACACCTGCGTCTCCTTTCAATGACATATAACTTCTACAAATAGTTAACAAAATATATGTTACGTGTTTATAGAGAAGAGTTTAATAATAATTCATAATTCATTGCGCTTTGGTTGGTTCCATCTACATATATAATCAAAGGAAAAACAATATTTATGTTTCAATTTTAGAAAATAACAAGAGCAAATTATCGCATTATATACTCTCATCGTTCTGCTCAAATAATTCAAGTTGACACTCTCTTAAACATAATGTTTTACTTTTGGTTAAGAGTGAACAATTATTTCACAAATTCAGAACTTTTATAGATTACAATTTTTTTATTCAATTTCGAAATGAAAAAACAAGCACGAATATGTTTAAATATAAGTAACAATTTTATCTTCAAATGATTTCAGACAACTTAAAAAAAAACCTTTGTAAAGACAATATAAACAAGATAACATTAAAACAATAAACGATGGTAAACAACTGCACTTTGTTTCCTAAAATTACCATAAAATAATACATTCCATTGTATTTCGTTCTAGCAATAAATAACTATTAGATATGTTGTTAAAAGAGCAGACATAAGCAATGGCCATACTACTCACAGGCCATACTACTCACAGGCCATACTACTCACTTAGAGCAGACATAAGCAATGGCCATACCACTCACTTGTAACGTAGCAACAATTGTATTACGCAAATTGTATAGTATTACGCAAAAAATAAGGTTTGCACTAAAGATAGTTCCTTTGTGAATGATCATAAACATGTAACATTAATTGAATAAGGGTTCTAAGGAGAATCGGGATGTTAAATTGATAGAATTCAGTATATTGACCTCTTAAGCCTAGTAATAACCAACTACAGTATAAGACTAGCACATACAGAGAGAAAATTGTTGTTGATTACTTTCAAATATGTAGAATAAAACTGACACTTGTAGTGTATACCACCATTGCATTAGTGTCATGCTATTTTAGTAAGCGGATTTCTACACAATTACTTTTTCTAAATTCACTTTCATGGTAGTGTTTCAAATATTCATTTTCAAGGAATAAATGCACATCTCAATTTATGTTCCATTTTCAGGAAGAAAATCAACATGAACTTAGTTAAAAAAATGTAGGGACTTAAAATGTAACAATCATAATTTTTATTTAATTTTAAAGCGAATGAAATAAAATTGATTGAAATATATATAGACTAAAATGCACAATATTATATTCGTATATTTGAATTGTCGGCATAATTTACTAGCATCTAGGGCCTAGCTCATTTTAACCGGCAATTAAAAATGTTTGATTATTGTTGTAATCACTCAAATTTGGTCAATAATTCAAACTAGAACACATATTGTAAAGCAATACATATATTTCAAAATATATTTTTAATAAAGAGTTCATTAAAAATGTAATCAAGCATATAGTTATATAGAATTTTTTTAAATTTTTAATATAGATAATAAACTTCTTGAATGTTTTGTTGTGGAAATTCAAAATCGGAGTGGTTGCAAAATTTGTTAATCACTAAATATGATTTTATTAATACTGTTAGATTAGTTAACTGTCTGCCTTTAAAATAAAATGAATTTAAATGCATTGATTTCAAAGTTCATAATGCTCATAGTCTAATAAACATATTAATAAAAAAATTATATATGTATGTATATATAATTAAATTAATCAAAAATATTTAATACAAACATTTACTGTAAAATATATAATACAAATAAATAATATGAATTGAATAATTTGAGCATAGAAAGGAAAAATGGGGGAAAATCATTTCATAATTTTTTTTAAACTATTACGTAAATATATTTATAAATATAAATATATTTCTTTATATTTAATTCTTTCACGATTACTTACTGAGTATTTTCATTCAATCTAGTTCATTGATTGTTATTTAATGTTCAAACACATAACAAATTTTACGCATTGTTAAAGTTGTTTTATCTTTGTGAGGATTTTGATAGAATATTATTTGATCATTGTTCATTTATAACATTTAATCGAAGAACATTCAAGTTACGTGAGCCAACAAGAGAGTAATAGTCAAAATAGTTCGGGTTTTTCACCTAATTAGGCTACTTGATATATTTAAACATCGCGGTTAAGTACTTTTTTCATTTAGAAGTTTACACTGTAGAGGGAAATCTAAATTGTACAGGGAATATGAGAAAGAGTTTACTAAATATAATAGCTTTTACTGTATTCACTGCTTCACGCAAATAGGGTAAATTTGGTTGAATATAATATATATATATATATTCTCCTACAAACTTCCTTTATGCACATACCTATAAGTAAAATGTTGGAAATCCACAGACATGTGTAAATGCACGAACCAAACGTGTAAAGAAAGTATAGTTGCTGTACATGAAGAAATAAAATACTATGGTGGACGAGATTAATTGATAAAATGTACTAACATTAATGAATGCGCGCATGCTTGTATCTATTAGTAATGTATGTGTTTAAAGTTGCAGTACTTCTTTTCAAAGTAACAAGCAAGCCCGGGCTTACATACTCCACTCCGATGTAGGCTATATATGTACAATATAGTATAGTTCATAGACATCATTATACATAAAGTCCAGTATATTTTTTGAAACATTTAGATACATCTTAGTGATAAATTTATACGTTCAATATTGCTTCTTTTTAACGTTATATTTACACATTTTTCACAGAAATTTAAGCAAATAATTATCCATAACGACAACACCTGGAACTAATGTTAGATGTCCAAAATATATATTTTGAATATTTCGTATTTAAATTTGTATCAGTTGAAAATACATTGATAGACACAAAAAGTTTAAATTTTCGTTATAATCAATTTTATTTTTTAAATTTTCTAAAGTTTTCTATACCCATATATATTGTGCTCACTCAATTAATGTTTTAAGAGTTTCTTATAAGAGTCGGATAAAATTTCCGCTTTTTGGATTCGTTTACAGTGTATCAAAACAGGGCTGTAATAGCAGATGCGACTGGTGCGACCTCATTTTTCAGGAGAAAAAAAAATATGCTGACCTGAAATTTCATATTACTCCCCTAGACAGTGCAATAATTACACCGGCTTAACATTTGGTTGTACCACTTTATCAAACGCTGCTACTACGCTGCAAAATATATACATCTTGTATTTTGAACAAGCGTTGCTTTTCTCGAACCTTGTAGTCACTAACCTTAAGTCTTCGTCTCAACTCAACCATGATATGATAATAAAGTTGATTTTAAAATTGAGAAGTAAACAACTTGTAAATATTATTGTCCTTAATAATATTTCCTTATAAATATTTGAATAAGGAAAACTTCAATCAATTGTATCCTATATGTCATAAAAACATATTATTATATGCATATTTTAATAATGTCTACTAAGTTAAACAATATAAATATACGCTTAACTATATATATATATATGTCACTGAATATGCATCTATAGGTTACACACCAATAACAATACCTGGGATCAATTTCATATCCTCAACGTTAACTCGACAACTGAAAACAACTTAAAATGTTGCAGAATGCAATTAACTGAATATGTAACAAGTATTATAGTTTTTACAAAAATGCTTGAGCCTCATTTTTCAATATATAATAATATGTTCTAGCTTTCTCTTGAAGTTGTGTAAATGTCGTAAACCTATAACTAGAGGGGTAGACCTATTTTTTTTCCGCATATAGATTTCATGAACATACAAATTAAAACATTAGTATTATATATACTCTTGTTTAATGTTGGTGCAAACACATGCTCACTGAGCTCATATGAATTTAAAAAAAATTGTACATATTTGTTATTTTCTCTTACTTAATTTATATACTCTTTTTGACATTAGCTTAAAGCCCTCTATCCAATATAGAAAAAGAAAGCCGAGTATTTTATTATTATTATACATTATATAGTTTTTGCTGGTGGATATCCCCGAATTGCTACCTCTGATTTTACTATGCAAATTGCTTTTTTTTGACGATTTGTTTGTTATTTTTATTAAGTACTACTCGCAATCCAGTCGTCAGTAGGGATACTGAGTCTGAATAGCTCGAAATATATATGTCGTATATAGCATATATAATATTTTTTATAAACCATCAATATTTATAAAAACATTGTTGTAAAAAATAAATGTATGATGACATTCATTACAACTTACGACAATTCACCAACATAATATTTTAAAAATAATTTACATACTTCTAAAAATATGATAAACGATATTTTTTATATTAATTTGAATCTAATTAAATATATTTTAAAATGTATATTTCTAATACAACACAGAACACCACCCATTCTATAATAAAGTATATTTAAACACTTAATTATGTTATTATTAGTTAACCAAAATGAAATATGAAAAATAATTTCTCATAATCAAAATTCTATGTTTTGGTTTAGTTCAAGTGAAACGAGATAAATTAGGAACAAATTGCTTAAAGAAAGTCCAATCTCTTAATAATTATGTATTTTATTTCCAGACCCTCTGTTATAAACGACTGTTATATTAAACATTAATAATTTACTAGCGAGAGAACTCTATATCACAATAATGCTCAGTTATATTGTAATAAACATTTAAATATAGAATATGTTAGCTAGATCTAAATCGTGTATTTGGAATATGATATTCTATTCGACTAATTTTGCTTCACCAACGTTTCTGCTAAATATAAAAAGTTGTTACTCGAAACTATCATACTCATAATTTACATTAATTGATGTTTCAAACAACAACAAATAATAAATATACTACTAACCAGTTATATACAACTTTAAAGGAAGTTACAAAACAAACTTGTCAACCGCCGTGATACCATGATATTTTTTATATATTGTATGTTTGTTGTTGTATTATAATATTACAATTACATTGTAAACAACAATGTTTAATGCGCAAAACAACACGAACATAATAATATAATAACAAACTGATTTATTTGAAAAAACAATTGTGAACAAACTATAAAAGCGCAAACAAATATTGAATATTTAATCAATAAACAATCCACAATAATATACTAATTAGACCCCATGCTATTCTATGTAACTATGCTGTTTTTCAATTTACTATATCCGCCTACAACTATGGATGGAGTTGATCTCTGAAATATCAGACAATATTTTATTTTATAAAAAATTTTCTCTAAATTTCAGTAACATTTAGGCTCCTAACTTTGTATATTCATCGCTATAATGCTACAGGAGTAGGAGACTACTTTCTTAATCATACACATATTAATCATTTGTGGATAATAAATAATAAATAAATAAATAAATAATATACCTAGTAAAATATTGACCATACCAAAATATAAAACAGGCGTATAGAATTTAGTGATGAATACAATTCCTAGGTGATAAAGAGTTCGTAAAATATGTTCATACAAATTGAAGATCGTAAGACACGATTTATTATAAAAGTAAAATGTTTAGCTAAGTTTAACTAAAATAAATGTTTAAAATATTTAGAATTGTTAACTAAAGATAAATAAATATTGTATAGTTTCTTTATATTTTATATACAGTGCTTATAGAGTTGTTTATTTCTTATAGTATTTTCTGAGCATAAATAATTAAAAAATTATTGATAATGTTTACTGAATGATCGATCAGTTTGTGTTTGATAACGTTTGAAGCCATCTATAATAGGTCAAAATAGCTAAATTAAATTAATTTGTAACCACAGAGATTTAGAAATTCAGTTTAATTTTTTTGTTAAAAAATGACCTATTCACGGTTGAGTAGACATTTGGGATGTTGGCGAGTTGATACAATTATTTAATTTTTTTGATAAACAAATTTTTACCAGCAATTTAGATTTTTTTAAACATGCCCGTATTAGTTTTTATTGTATTTTATCTGAACCAGATAGAATAAATCTTTTGAATTTACCATATTTGTTGTATCTATCACTGATATGCTAATACCCATTTTGCCGAAATGATCATTCCTTCTTCGGAGCAGATTCATCACACAAATTATATATTTTTTAATGTTATTGGTTGTTGAATCCAGTTTATTCCAAGTAAAAATCATTAATTTCTACGTTTTAATATACAAAATAAATTTAGTAAATGATTTGTGTCAGTAATCCAAAAATGAGTATATAAAAAATGGAAAAATATATTATTCATGAATAAAGTACAATTTAAATAAATTGATAATAAAAATGTAGAATTTTAAAGGAACTAGAGCAAAAAACGTTTATGTCAAATTTTCTCACAAAAAATTTATTCATTGGCTCCTAATTTCATCTTGATATATAACGTCTTTGTTGGAACAATAAAAGTTTTAAAATTAAAAAGTTGTTTTACCAATCATATGAGGAAAGCAATGTGTCCAACTCAACTCATTTTGTTGAAGATCTAACATTGAAGGTTTAACATTTATAGATTTGAAATAATTTAAATATATGATCAATAACGTGTTCATAAAATAGAAGTTACAAATTAAACATTAAAATTATTTTATATTGTTATTCTTCAATTATATTATTCATCGTTAAATATTTATATTTCATTTCTCATTTGACCTTGTTATCTCTTAAATATGTTAGTCGCTCGGATTAAGGAATACTACAAAAAGTTAATTTTTGTGTTTTCTAATCTGATTGATATAAAACGGAAAAGTACCGTTTTCTATGGAGTATTGATTTGTTACGAGGCCCTTTCAACATAATTTTGAAAAATATTAAAAATCAATTATAACACATATTTATTTTGTTTAGTCTGATTTTATTATTCTTATTATAATCTAATAAAAAATCCATTTAAAATAAATAAAATTATTATTTTAAGTACAACATATTCATTGTTAAATATATGTGTTATTCCCAGAAATGTGGGAGGGGTAAAATAGGTTCCCATTGCGACGATTAGCATAGCGGTTAATTTACTTCCATCATACTTGACTAAATAAACTAAAAAATGTCACAACATTAGAACGTGATGAGATCCATTAATTCTGAACAATGAAAAACAACATTTTTTTAGAAGGAAAACATACCGACCAATCGCCCATTCCTACCGATAAGCATAAGTGTGTCCAAAAACCAAGTGAAAACATTGTTTAAGGACGGCCAAAGAAGAAAATGATACAAATTTGTAATCAGCAATAATTAAAACAATTAAAAAATCATTAAAAAAATTATCGTGTGGCCATGGTATACATCGTCTTTTTGTCCAAAATTATTCATTTATAGGTTTTTGATGAATAAATTATTATACGTTAACTAATTAAAAAATGTGTCTATCACAAAATGCTTTACACTAAAATAGTTTGTAAGATTTTAATTGCACATAACAATTGCAATAATATATTTTAATGTATAAATTGCTATAGTAACATGTATCAAATCATACTGATCAAATTTATTTTTTATTTTTTATATATATATTCTTAAATTTAAATTCGATATAAACAAAAATGTTAATTCCACCAAAAAAAATATAATTAAAATTATTAAATTTAAATAGGAACTTTTAAATGTTGTGGATCTTATCCATACTAAATCTTAATTGATTAGAAGAAGCAACATTTTTCACATAATTTAAAATAAATAAATAATAAATTCTAGAGATATGATAAGTATCATTTCTTAATATTTATCTGGACATTAATGCAGATGTAAACCACAAAATTCCAATAGTGTTATTTTAGGAATAATACATGTCATTACACCATTTTTTTCGTGTATAACAATTTAATTGAAAACGTCAAAATTGGGAAAACTGCAGATTTGAAATAACCACACTTGTGTTATATGGAATCTTTTACTTTTCCACTTTAATGATTTGCTTTTTGAACTTGTATCAAACTTCCAAACTTATCATAACACTTCCAAATTACAATAGAACTATATACCAAACATATATTCTGTTTTAGATTAAAAAGCAACATTTTATATTTTATATTTCTTTAAAATGAACAATTTTGGTATCCTGAAACATATAAATAATTACGTTAATACTTTAAAATTTAAAAAATACAGGTAGGTTCACAAAAAATCTAATTTTTATTGTTTTATCGTTTGTTGGATTATTTTGTAATATTATACCATTTTAAATATTCTTATTATTGGAAACAATAAAACATCCAACATGTAAACAATTAAACATTAATTTAAATTAAGTAATATACTGATATATTCAAAGTAAAGAGATTTAAATAGTTTTCGAATAAATTATTTTGGCGATATTACATTAATAAACCGAATTATTTAACATTTGTAGATCATATCAAGAGAACAGATATCAACTAAATGAAATTGCGATAACATTAACCCACATTACAACGTGCCATTGGGAGTAATTATTTGCATTCATAGTTTACGTAATTTGACCTAAGATATATAACTGCAAGCATATAAGAGAAGATCAGATGATGGTTATAAAAACCACCACATTATATAAAATCAAAAGAATCAATTAGCTTGAAACATATTTCTACGTTATTAAACGCATGCACTGCGCAAAATTTTCTATGGAAGAAAGACCCAGAAAATAAGCAAAACTAATATATCCACTCCATAATATCCACTCTATACAGTGTATACAGTGAACACGCATGAATCAAGAAGTACATAATTTACAAAGATAGAAAAGCAGAGATAGACAAGCCTCTCGATATATAATAATGATATCAACAACACGTCCATAGCATAACTGACACTACATATATACTAAATGTTAAGACGCCAACGAAATTTTTTAAAACGTGTTACACTAGTATATTGCGACGAGATCCAATGGCTTCGTCGATTGGATCCCTAAGTGACGGACTATCCCCCTCCTCGCCCCCCTCGGCGCGCCACCTTCCAGGCCAGCTGCGTGACATCCTCTACAGCGGCGGCGGTGGAGGACACCATCGGGCCAGCTTCTCGTCGCACGTGTTCCAGTCGCTCAACCACGGTGGCCACTTCCCCGACGTGGAGATGGACGCCACCTTCATGTGGAAACTGTCCAAGCTGGGCCGGATCGGGTCGAGTCGGCTGCGCTTCGACGACGACTTCAGCGATCGGCTCAACTACCAGTTCACCGGGGTGTTGCTGTTTCTCTTCATTGGACTTATCGGCATTCGACAGTATGTTGGTGAGTTGCGTTGCTTGTTTTTCTGTAGTACTATACAATTGAATTTGCTTAATCCGGATATATATATATATATAATTGGTCATTTGTTTAATGAGTAACAATTTCAAAGTTTTGATTTATTCGATTTTTTATTTTTGATTTTTGATCTCTATTCTGATTTTTAACCGGATTTTTGTTTATATAGGAGTCATTTTCCTAAATTTCAGTAAAAATCTAGATTACTGACATTGTTTTCCTAGTTTATCGATGCTGAATGACGCTATGTCAACACTGTCCAGCAGCTCAGATGAAAACTGTCAGTCCTCCGTTTTATCTTCTGAGGACATTATGTATGCATTTTTTACTACAGTTAACAATAGTGTACACCGCACAGTTAATGTTAAAAATATAGTCATTAATTATTTGAATATAATTATGTATTCAAAAACTTATCGGTGGAATACATTTATGTAATCGGTTGTAATATCAGCTATAATATCGTTATTTTGTCAGTTAAATTTTAATAAATATTTAATTAACAAAACTGTGCTTTATATAAAACAGATAGTTAGTATATTATATTTTATAATAAATTTTATTTATTTATTATATTTTATTCCATAGCAATACATATTACATATTTATTCTAATAATAAAAAGTAATACGTTTTGAATAGTTACCAATTCTAAAATGCCAGTTTGTAGTTTGTTTATTGTTTTTTTTTAATTTGGGGGTTATTATTATAAAAATTCAGATTTTTATATGTAGAAAACAAACAATTTGGACAATAATTGAATTATTAATTGAAATTGAAATTGAATTATCAATTGAATTGAAAATAATTGAACAATTAGAAAAACATTTCATTCTAATTTAATTAAATTTCATCTAATTTTAATGCAATTAGCTCAATTAATTTAATGTAATAAGCTCAATTAATTTAATGTAATAAGCTCAGATTACTCCATTTAATAAAAATCAGATTTTTCATCAGATCTTAAAGTTTATATACAAAAAAATTGTAATAACATACAATAACTAAATGTGGTAATATATTACGTAATAATATTTTCCAACTGATATCAAATGCTATGTACCAATGGTATGTGCGATTTATTTGTAATAATTTATTAACTTAATGAAAAAATTATAAAATATTTTAAGATATTAAGAAATATTACAAATTTTATCTTAAAATGGATATATTTTAGATTTCCACTCTATGTAATTCATTCCATAAAAAAATATTTGATGTAAATTAAAATTTAATGCTATAATTCCTATATATTAAAGAATAATTCATAACAAATATACTAACAATCCCTATTAAATGCCAAACACTAAAATATAAATAGCAGATATTTAGAATATTTAAAATAAACTAATGTATATGACAAACTGGTTCCCATTTTGATCTGGTCTACTTTTTATTTGCAATACCTATTGGTGTCTCAAAAATGTTAAATTTATTCTGCTTGGAACAATGTTCTATTGCATTGATTTGAAACCACTAGATAGGCTAATAATATTAATTTACTGTTTTTGTTATAGAAAGGTTTAATTATACTGTAATAAATCAGTATGCATATTCATTGAATACTATAATATATATATATATAGCTATCAAATGTAACGATCTCACTAAACGACCTCGCAATCAGTTCGCTATTTTTATTCTGCATCAAATAAATATTTGTTGGCAATTTAGTCATGTAAAACAACCGTAATGTTAAGCACAATTAATTGATTACAATCAGACATATGCAGCTGTAATTATTTATTATAATTTTATTTCAGAACTTTATAAAAAAAAACTTTAATTATAACTTTGTAAAAATCAAAGAATAATGCGTCTTGCAAACAATCATAATTAAGTCTCATTTTTATATAGTTTTGTATTTAGTTAATATTTCTCATTAACTATGATTTTCTCATTATATTATTCAACAAATTTATCAAATAAAAAACCCAATATGAAATCAAACAGTATTATTATGGTGTTTGTTTGTTGTCTGATTGGCTTTAACTTCTTTGACATTATCATATCTATTAATCGAAATGTTTGAAATATATTCTAACTTATAATTAACGTAAATATAAATATATTAATATTAAGCGTAAATTATAATTTTAGAGTAAAAGCAGTGAACCACCTTGTCAAACCATAACAATCAAGAAACGTTACGAAAAATTAAAATAATGACATAAATGTGTTCATGTGAAATGTTCATACTGGACATTAACAGTTAATTATAAAACATAGGCTATTACAACATTATTTTATAACATTAATAATTAAATTAATTCAGTGCTAATTTTGAACAATTTTCTCTACGACATCAATATACGTGTAGTCATACAGTAAATATTCAATATTACATGTATACTTGTATACTTGTACATACATATATTTCATAATAATAAGGCAAAATGTTTGATTTACAGTCTCAAGTCTTAAAGTACTTAACCAATCAATAATACAAATAAGCAAGTAACGATATATAAAATCAATACATGCATAAAGTAGATATATATAAAGTAAAAAATATATCTTAGCAACATTAAAAATATGCCAATTACATAATTTTGGACATGTCAGTATTTATATAAATATATAATGTGTAATGTTATTAAAAAATTGCAAAAATTTAAAAAGATCAAAAAATTACTTTTTCAAATATCAAAAGTAACTTGATAATAAATAATCACGAATTGCAATATTATATCAATTGAAAGATAATTAAAAGTTACACAATATTTTATAAGTTCAGATCAATCAGTCTATAGCGCAAGGCATATTATACAATATTCAATAAAATACGTTATACGTTACCTCCACCAGCAAATACACTTTTGATAATACTATTGCTAACAGAATATATAAATGACTATTTTAAAGCAAATATTTTAAAAATAATTAATGAGTTAAGTTCAATTGTCAAATATTCATGTATGTTAAATACACATTATATAGATATATATATATATATATATATATATAAAGTAATTGAAATAGTAATAATCTCCCATTTTTATCAAATTTCAATGGTATGATTTAAAAAAATGATAAGTTATAATGTTCAGAGATTCATATATTTCATTCTTAATAGTTATGAATCAACGGATTAACTGTTAATCTCCGCTCGGCATTTCCAACAATAAATTATTCTTTTGATTTTAATCCGGTTTAGTGCCAGCGGGCCACTTTATTGCAGAAATGGATAATCCGTTCCTTTTTTACATCAATAGAATCTCAACAAAATGGCCGCATGAAGTCTAGTCCTTTTCTATTATCAGTTTTCAGCTAGCATAATTGATGTATGGAAAACGTACAATTAATAAATTCCATACATTCTGTTTTCATTAAATAGCCATTTTCTAATTTAAAACATTACTATTGATTGGTATTTATTGCATACAAACGCCATCGACAATAACCACTTCCAAATAATCCAAAAACATGTATACCATAAACATCTATAACAAAAACTTATGTATTAATTAAAACTAAATTTCAGTTCATATAATTTACAACAAAAGTTTTTTAGCATAAGCTAAATTGGTATTTGAAATAATGAGAATAATCACTAGCTCAACATAAAATAATAATTTTGATCATACATATCTACGTAATTTGTTTTAAATACATAAGTTTGTTTATCACAAAATTATACCACTTACACAAACCATTAGTCCGATTAAAAAATATTTACATATGATATATGGATACTTTTTTACAATACAATAGCTTCAATAATATTGTGGTGTATTATATTCTCTTCACTTTAAATAAGGTTTCATATATTTAATTGGTTCATGCATGAGTTCATACAGTTTAACGTCAATAACGTACATATTAATCAAAACTATATTAGTAAGATAGCACCCACATGATAATTATCATATTCAAATATTTAACAACAAAATTACATTCAATTTATATATTTTGTATGAAAACCGTTTTGTTTGATGTTAAAATATAACTTATTGACTTAAAATTTACAAAAAATCGTAACTTGTTTAAATTTTAAAAAATTCTAGCATATGCCAACAGCGAAAGCAGTCATGAATTATGGGGATATCTATTTAAAAAAACTCATTTCAGTGATTTGTTTTTCTTATATTTTTGTAGGATAGATGGTTTAACATGATATCAGTTCTTTAAATACAACAAAAACCATTACAGTTTTGTGTTAACTGGAATAAGAAGAAATATATTAAACGAATTAACTCCCTATCCGATCTCCAATACTTTCGATGTCGTGCAGTGAATATTCCAAACTATAACTTTACAGATATATAGCGAAAAGGAGTGAGAGTGAAGAAATATGAACGCTATAATAGAGAGGGTGTAGTGGCCTTAACTTCTTTGTCTTACTGATGAAAGGAGAAGAGATCGCTTATTTATTCTGGCAAAGTATAAATCCCACTTAATGTCCTCAGAGTTTGTTCTGCTTGCTCGTGGCAACAGTTCCCAGTCGAGAGCGCTCAACTCACGGCCGCAATGCAGCGATGATTTAATTACATCATTCTTTGTATAAATCTTGAGCACCTGTGTGTGCAATTAGACAACAACCAACAGGGACGTGGGCAGAACAGGAGGGGGTGTGGGTGGTATATGGCCAACTCATATATTTCGCTTCTCGAACTTTAAATTAAAAAATAAAAAACTCGAAGTACTCTATTGTATGCATACTTTTTTTTGTTTTCCCGAGGCGAAAAGCAGTAAAAATGATTGTGACCGAGTATTTATCTTTCATGGCTAACATTTGTTAATTCAAGAAAATAAAACTGGCGTTGTGTGTAATTGGGTTAGAGTTTTTGATGCAGTGACTCTCCAACTTTTTTAGAAATCCAGAAGATAATGACCAAGTTGCCTTCGAGGTATGAAGATTTTTACAAATAAAACTAAAAGTTGCCAATTGAATTATGAAATCAATTAATTTGTACAGAATTTAGACATACATTTTAGTTGAATATATTTATGACATCATTTTGAATAACTATAGCTTTTCTTAAAGTGGAGTTTTATTCAAGAATTTTGAAAATATAAAATGTTATTTAACTTAATTAATATTACGTTTTGTATTCAGCCAATAGTGATAATTAACTATTGTATGCATTATTTGTATATACATTTACATTAGAACAGTAATTTATTTGAAAAGTATTCAATTTATCTGTATATCAGTTTGACATTATGTTTGACATTTGATATGTTTGATATTTAATACCTTATTATATGGATATCATACATTAGTCGGGATATATTTCCAATAACTTGTCTCTGTATGTTATGCATTTAGCTGTTGTTAGAGATGCCAAACTCTCGCCGATGTATTATTTTATGGTCTTTCTTATTTTCAATATTTGCACTTTTTTTATAAATAGAAAAGTTTATACATATATAAAAAAAGTTTAGGAAGTTACACCTGATTTAATCCAGAGAGTCCACATTTATGATCTTCTATTCAATCTATTTCAACCTCACTCCCGATTTCATAATTCTGTGTATATATGTATTGATTGATTGCGTCTACTAAGAATCTCTCTCTGGACACATACACATTTGTATAGTGAAATGGCAAAGGACAATACTTCATAATTCTGATGTCTCTACAATATTATATCTTTTTTTTTTAATTTTAACATTCATTGGTAATCATGCCATTTTATAATTGTAAAAGTAAATCATTATTGCAATTGTAAATTGAAATTGAATTTGCACCATTTTTATTTTTATTAAAAAGTTCAGTCATTTCGGTAGAATTTATCAATATTAATGATGAGCTTTATCATTATAGGGTTTGTCAAAATGTTTCTACCAGGCAGACTGAAATAATTTATACATTATGAGGGTTAGCATTTAGGTCATCCTGTGTAATGTTTTCATGGTATGTGTTATTCTATACTTACTACTAACATTATATAAATCTGTAAATAAAATAATGAAATTATTTAATAAATATTTTTCATACAAATCTGGTGTTACTTTCTGACCTGCAGTCTGTATTTCAAAAGCTTAATACCTGAATTGTATTGTATAAACTATTGATACTTACGTATGTATAGTTCAAATATATACACATCAATTTATTAGATAATGTACGCATTTTTCAAGCATAAAATTAAAGTAAAATAAAAATTAGGTAAAATCAAAGGTATAAATATCTACAAGAAACAGATCATTTGCATAGAAAAAAGTGTTGCTCAAAATGTTTAATAATCATTTAGTTAAGTTTACCCATACATGTACTTTTGAAATGTACTTTAATTATTTTACACAATCGACTGTTCGTATTTACATTTATAAAGTAGACTTAATCTTAATAAAGGTTTGTAACTTGAATTGTGTAAAGTTGCTACAAGTTTGTACAAATATATAAATGTATAGAAAACACAATTCATGTTACATATTACAGTATAGCCTACTGATGGTATGTTAGAAAATTTAAGATATTAACGCATTTAATATCCTTAAGTTCACATATTAAAATATAATATATATCAATTATCTGTATATAGTTATTATGTATTATTAGTACATTAATTGTAAATGTGAAAAATTCAGATGATATATTTATTAATACAAGCCACAGATAAATATATATGTTATAAACATACTTCAATGCAAATGAATGCAATTGTAAATCGTTTTAAAAAGAATAAATAATTAAAAATAATGTAATGTTAAATAAATAATTAAATTAAATAACCCATTTATTAATGAACGCTTACAGCAAAAAATAATTTAATATAGTAAAACATAAATTTATAGTTTATTTCCTTAATTATTATTTTAAATTGAGTGTTTTTAGTTTGATTCGCACCAAAAAAACATTTGTTGAAATAATATATTAATAATTCGTAATATATAAGTAAATACGCCACATCAAATTATACAAATTTAAATCTCAACGTTACGTATTGCTCACCCTCCCCCCCCCCCCCCCCACGTTATTAAAATGATTTCAAATTTGGAAATTTGGCAAACTTTCAAAAACATTGTTTATATACATTTCACATGAGAAAACAAAAGTACATTCACTTTTTGATATCGTTTTAATGGGATGAATAGACACACATTATACAAACGTTTTAATGGGATGAATAGACACACATTATACAAACGTTTTAATGGGATGAATAGACACACATTATACAATAACAGAGGTAAACCTTCAGTATATTACACGTAGACATATTTTGAAAGGACTCTATTTTCTTTAAGATTATTCAAAACAAATAATCGGTTTTCAAAATGGCATCTGAACAAATTTGTCCAAAAATAATGGAGTGACCATTATTTAAAATATTAATAATAACAATTAACTTAGATTAATTGTATACAATACACAAGAAGCAATGCTCACTGTAATATTATGAATTAATTTCTATTCTAATATTCTATTTTCCAATTTGAACTGCTTTGTATATTAAATAATTGATAAAGTATAACTCGAATTGCGTTTTATATCCGGTTTTTACAATAAACAAACAGTATTGTCTATATTATACATATATGGTAAGGCGTCTGATATGGAGAAATGAAGAAATATGTTGGGTGAAATAAAATAAAATGATGTGCTAACGAATTATGTTGGTAATATCACTAATGTCACTAATTGTCTCTCAAAATTGGATTGCTCTTTACAAAAAAAAAATATATATATATATTTTTATTTGTCGATGTATATTTTTATTCATCGCAATGTGTTTGTAAAAACTAAAAACACTTGTACATTAATAATAATATATATGATTATAATAATAATAGGTTCATTAATTATCACAAACATAACGGTGACAATTTACAGAAAATAGGTGTGAAGCAGGATAAAATACAAAATAAAATACAGAAAAGCTGGAGGCCGAAAAGAAGTAGGGAAAAACAAAGGTTAGAGAAAGAAAAGACTAAAAGAAACGACAAATGGAATTTTTAAATCTGGTGGTTCTACAAAAAGGAATTCGAGAAATCGGTTGCCGGTTTGGGTATCCTTTTTTGCGAAGAGGAGGCAGGAGTTCATGTAGGAGGTGTTCTTTTGTGGTCATCTGTCTCGTCATCCTTTGGCATACCTTGTTGGTGAAGTCGACGAGGCCGATTTTGCTTTGAACACCAATTATTCTAGCAGCCCGTTTTTCAACATTCATAAGTCGGTTAAGGTTGTTTTGGGATAAATTGCAAAACTTATGTCAAAACGGAGCGAATGAGGCTGTTGTAGAACTCTCAAAATTAAAACAATAAAAACAATAAACACTTTCTAATGCAATAAAAACGTGCGACAATATGAAACATATTTATATATTTTTGTTTTAAAATTGTTAATTGATTAAATTTCATAAGTATTTATAAAATTTAATACATAGATAATGAAATCGGTTTAAATTATGAAGCTTAATTATAATTATATTTTTTATGATTATCTGTATTACTATAATTTCAATTCAATCTTTTTAATTTCTATAAAACAAGTAAAACTATTTTTAATCATAATTTTGCAAGAATGAGACTGTGCGAAAGATTGAGGTTTATTATTTGGTTATTGATTTTTTTCTAAATTGCGTTGTATTTTTAATTGTGCGGTTAATTGCTTATGCAGTAATAAAAAAGTAAAGCTAATTCAAAAAATTCCATTACGCCATATTCTAACATTCTCAGCTAAGTGCAAGTGGGTAGTAAACCATGATATAATTACTCCAAAATGCAGCTTCCATTTATTATAAAAACCTATTAGTATCAGTTTTAACGATGTTAAACAATAAGTCTTACTTAGTATTAAATATCTTGTATGTTTATGCATATGGTTATTAAAAGCTGTTTCAAAATGTAAGACATCTTTCATGTTTGGTATAAAAATAAAACTTACATTAATTCCTTATATTTTTATATTTAAAAGTAACTGTATATATTTAAAAGTAACTGTATATATTTAAAAGTAACCTTAGATATTTAAAGTATGCTTATGTAAATGTTCTGATTATTTACTAATCACAGCAGTAATGTTGGGAAAAAATGCTATTTTAAATAACGTCCTATAATTCAATATAATATAATAATTCAAATCTAAAAAGTGTGTATCATGTTTTTAAACAGTCATATTTTCATCTTTAAATTCCAATTAAATAACATATGTACATTATAAGACATGTTTACGTATATCTAGAGCAATAATAAAATAATGTCAAAACTGTATACATTTAATTAAATAATGAATAATAAAGTGATATTATATAAATATATATAAAAGTTCGCTTATTTAAAAGAAATGGAATTAGTCCACATTACAGAAATGTATAATACCGGATAAGAGTATAATCAAAATTAATTTTGTTTAATAAAAATAAAAGAGTGGTGTTATTATATTGTAAATATATAATATGTTTTGATAAATAAAGACAAGTAATGGTCATAGTAATGGTGCAAATACCACAATAAAAGTTAATAAATTGTAAAAAAAAAGCTTTTAACTTTTATTATGGTTTTTCCTTGAATATTATGTTTATTTATAAACAATAATTAAGGTAGATGGAAAGTATTAATAATTTATAGTATTATTTTAAAAGTTATACAGTGTATTATTTTACTCTATGAATATGTGTAAATTATATTTTAACGAAGCATTTGTATTGTATAATAATTTAAAAAAAAAATTTTTATCGTGTTCATTTAGTTAATGTTGTGAACTACTATTAAGTTATTTTGAAGTCACAAGAGACTAGATATTTGAGTCGGTACAAGTAATCTGAGATATCAGTTGTTAAACAAATAGCATTAAACATATATTATAAGTTAAATTAGAAATAAACAAAATTAAAAAGGTAAAAAGGTCATTAAATTACCAAAGTAGATATATAACAAAAATTATCGATATAATTCAAACGTGATTAATTAATTAGAAGACAATTATTGTTCTTTTTCTCGATATTATTCAAACCTTTGATATTTTATTAAAATAAGGATTATATATATATATATATGTCGTTTATATTTATTAAGAGATGAACGATTAATTAACCATTAAAATGTAGGGAACAAAACAATGGTATATAATACAAATATATTATTCTCATATAACAATTTTAGCGTGCGAAATAAGTAATACTTATTCAGTAAAAATATTTCAAATTGCGTGTTTTTAAAATAATTCCTAATTATTTAACAACATTTGTACATTGTAATAAGTATTTTCCATATATAGACTCCAACAAGTAAACTACATGTTCTAAGTTTCGGAAAATTGAATTTTACAGTTACTATTCTATTGACAACTGTTTATATTCATGAAAAATCGATTCAGAAAATACATAACAAAGTATAGCACATATTAGATATAAACATATTTAAGCAATGTAACGAAACTTTTATATCTTACATTTTACAAAACATATTGAGATTTTATATATGCAAATCACCTGTCTGTTGTAAATATATATTATTATCGATTCTGACCCTCCATTATTGATTCATAGGTTCATTGGTTCATCAACGTTTAAAAAATACCACACATATATTACTATAATTTTAAGACGCCATTGTATTCCTCCGGTCACAAACCTATGTAGCGGAAGCTTGGACGATAAAAAAGGGAGAATAGGAAAAGAATAAAAGGAAACTCCTGAGTCTCTCTTGGACAGTAAAGTAAATTTACAAAAAATCAAAATTAGAAAATATGCTCTATATACTCATGCATATATGCCCAAATTGTTTGACGCATAGTTCGCAAATAGGGAAAGTGTCTGGGAAAAGATGTTAAGTTACAAATTCCTGAAGACAATCGGCACTACGAAAGCCCCAAAGCATACTGGATGTAGGTAACAGCAAAATGCATCAGTTAAAAGCCTAAAAGAACTCACAGCAGAAGCATCCAACAGAAGCGAATAAAAAAAAGCAATCGTGAAAATCATCAGAAATCACAGGCGTCTTTGATGGAACAACACAACAAGACAAAATCAAGACAACACATTAATAATAAAGTTTAATATCGATAAATGCAGCTGGCCCATTTAAATTATAATCATATCATACTATTTCTAACTGTAACTATTATACCAATAAGCTAAAAAGTTGTGTTATCATATTAAATAATTTTAATAAACATAGTTTATAAAAAAAATTATTAAAAAAATATATATACATTGATATATTTATTCATACAATTATAGATTTATTTTTTAATAAAATTTTACTGACGAGAAAAAGTATACTATATAATGATTAAAGGTTATAAATTAATCATTTTCATATAAAACTATTCATTTTAGAAATCAGTTACTTCGTGGTTAGTATTCGGTTAGTCCAGTTAGTCCTCCTTTGGTTTTCGGTTTCGATATATTTAACTATTTATATATACCTCTTTTTTCACGTATAAATTCAAATGGAAAACCAATTTATATTAAAATGATTCAAACCTTCTTCTTCATCACATTGTCAGGCAAACCAATCCAGTGCTGGATCCCGCAGGAGTTCACTCGGGGCTGGGAGGAGTACGCCGAGAACTACTGCTGGGTGTCTAACACCTACTTCGCCTCCCTGTCTAATAATCTGCCCACGGACCGACGCGAACGCATGATTGGCTACTACCAGTGGGCCCCGATCTTCCTGGCTGTGCAGGCGCTCATGTTCTACATCCCCTGCCTGGTCTGGCGCCTCTTCATGGGCTACTCGGGGTTCAACCTGCGCCGCATTCTCCAGCTGGCCACCGACTCGAACAACATGATGCCCGATGTGTTAAACAAAAACGTCCGCTGTATAGCCCGCTATATGGAGGGCTGCATCTTCCGCCAGCGCGAGTACCGCAAGGGGATCGGGGTGCGGGTCAAGCACTGTCTGGCACGGTGCACGTGTCTCCTCTGCGGGCGTCGCTATGGCAACTATCTTGTGGTGCTCTACTTCTTCGTGAAGATTCTCTACCTGGCTAACCTGTTTGGCCAGCTCTATATGATGGAGCGGTTTATCGGGACCAACTACACCTTCTTTGGTGTCAAGGTGCTGCACGATCTGGCACAGGGGCGAGAGTGGACTGAGTCCGGCCACTTTCCCCGGGTCACTTTCTGTGATTTTGAAACTAAGAAACTCGGAAAGAACCAGCAGTGAGTTTGCAATATTTTGAATATTAAAATAAGTGTTTGAATATTTTCATCTGCGGCGGATCCAAAATTTATTAATAATGAGTGTGAATAAACAATCAAATCATAGTACACCTGTTTTTCTAGAAAAAGATGCATTTTAGTTGTTACGCCTAAAATGGCTAAAAGCGTTGAAAAGTCGTCTTAAAAGTGGAACTGTCCTTGAGATCCAAAAATTCGTGACTGTTTTACACATAATTACTATTTATTAAATATTATTCATATTAGATTTTAAAATATATAATATTTACAAATAAAAAAGGATTCCAATTAGGAAAGTGATTCCACTGAGAATTTAATAATTATGTACAGTAGCTAAATAACAACTTATTTACATTAATTATTTATAAAAAGTATAACAAAAAAACATATTCAACATCATGGTATTCCATTAAAAACACTTATATTATGCTTGTAATAAATGTTGACTGCAGGTAATCGATAGAAAACTGAAATAAGTAGCCTACCACTTAAATTCAAACATTTGATATAAGACAATACATTAAATATAAAATCAACACATCGCTGAAAGGTGTCGTTTGATAAGCGTAAATAACTACAAATGATTGCAAATATTTATTAACAGAGCCTGAGAAACAGCTGATAACGTTCTCATCTGTTGACAGGTTATAGAAGTGTTTATTTCAATTTCAAATAAATGCTTCATAAACTCAAGAACTATTAAAGCTGTTTTATAAAGTATGTCATCACCATTAATTCAGATAACAACTTAATAAGTTATCATATTTTTCCTGAAAATGTACTGTTCTATATATCTATCTAAAACGAAAAATCTAACAGCCTTCTTATTTTTTATTCATATTTTCAAAAAAATAATGAATTAAATAGTTCACTGATTCAAAGTTATATATATATATATATAATAAGCAATACTTTGAAGGTTATATATTTCAATTAGAAAGAAGTAAAATGTCCAAATGACAATTGATAAATCATATATGGTTGTGCATGTAATATAGTTTAAAATGGTATCTTACAGGATAATAAAACTTCCTTTCAAAGTGAATTAAATTAGTCGACACAGTTTTTCTCTAAAGTTAAAAAGAAACGCCATTAATTCATTTATAATTTTCTTAAAATTTGAATTGGTTTATGAATGGCTAGTTTGCAATGGGTAACATTTAAATGATGATATTTCAATATACATATTTAGGCATATTTAGACATATTTAGACATTTCAAACATTGCTGAAGCAACTTTAAAATAAGTGTTCTTTATATAATATTTAACCATTTGTGAAAATTTGAAATTAGTTTTAAAACTAATTTTTTGTCAGATTGTTAACTTAAAATTGTATATATATAAAAGGGATTTGAACAATCTGATATCAAAATAAAATATTTTTTATTTATTGTGATACTTTCCAATGAGCGCAGCCGCAAGTTTCATCTATTTGAAAAAAGGTTTATTATTTTTCCAATGTTTCAAATATACTCATATTCAATAAAACAAAAGATCGATAACATATTAAGCGGCAAACCTACGGAGAAAAGCGGGAAGCTCTGAAATTGCACCCCTGTCGAAATGCAATATAGTGTAACTTTCTATATAAGTGTGTGGCTCCCCGTCTTCAAAAGGCGTCTGCGCCACGTGTCATACCTGCCATTATACCTAAAAAATACCAATTACGTAAAACATTATCTATGAATTAAATTGTTTTATTGGCTGTTTAGAAATTGAAAATTGAAAAACGCTTTTAAATAATTAAAAAATACTGCTTCAAGTAATGTAGCTATTGATAATTTATTATATATACTAAATAATAAATATAAATAATTATTAGCTATCTATGCGTAGGATTTATTTTAGTAAACGTAAAAATGTGTTAAATTTCGAAAAAATATTTTTATATGAAGATATAATAATAAATGATAACAGAGTAAACATTAATATAATAGTTTAAAAAATTATACTAAACACTATTATATAATTATATATTTATTTACAGGTTAGTCCATATGTAGACAGCTTTCAAGGTTTTGACCCTCATAAGTACTGAGTTTAGAAATATAATTAACATTTAACCCAGATAAACTAATCAGGCGCGGATACAGGGGGTCGGATCCCCCAATATTTATATTTAGATGCCCTTATTTTATACCTGCCTTCCCCTTTTACTCGTACTCATATTGTTATTGCCCTTTTTTAACTGGAACCCCCCCCCCTCAAATAAATATTCTATATATGCTCCCCTGCTAATTTATTCATTAACAATTTCATTAATTTTAAATATAACAAAAGTAAGATATTTTCTTCAAGAATTTATAGGGTCGCCAGATGCCTCGCAATGAACAAATAGTTCATCGAAGTTTTGACAGAATGGCAGTAATTTATTAATTGCCTTTGTTTGCATACTTTTTATGTATATATACTATCATGACTAATGAGGCAGCATTTCAGAATAACATTCGAATTAAAGATATCAATATGAAACGAATTTAGAAATTTAATAACTAACTATATTTCAGACATTACATATAATTATATTATAATATTTGCATAAACTATGTATATCTGACCTTTCCATTTAGATACACACTCCAGTGCGTGCTACCACTCAACATGTTCCTGGAGAAGATCTACATCTTCCTGTGGCTGTGGCACGTCGTCGTGGTCGGGGTCACTCTGATGAGCTTCGGTAACTGGTTCGTGCGGGTGGGGATCAGCCGGCGCCGACTCAACTTCGTCCGCAAGTACCTCAAGATGATGAACGTTGTGAAGGACACGGACAAGACGACCAGTCGTAAGTTCGTCGAGAACTATCTGCGGCCGGACGGTGTCTTCCTGCTCAGACTGATCGCGCTCAACTGCGGCGATATTCTGGCCGGTGATCTGACCTGTGAACTGTGGAACATCTACCGGCATCGTCGACTGCAGGAGTACGACGACGCCAAGACCGATGAGAATCAGATCCCGAGTTTCGCGGTCTACTCGAACAATGAGAAAATAAACGATGATAGTATTGTGTAGCAATAGGCCCATTTGTATTATATACACTATACTCTCTTTATAACAAGAAGGAATGGTCTATCCATGTTTTCTCTATTAACCGATGCTCGTTTTATGTGAGGTGACAATTCATTGGTGGCTATCCGTGGGACCACTCATAATCGTTCGTTTAAGCGAGTTTGCGTATTAATCGAGCTCGTATTAAGTGGAGTATACTGTATTATTATAGATATAAAGACCAAAAGAATGTATATAATTTAGGATAACAGAGAAAAATATATAACGTAGCTAAATTTTTATTTAAATTCTTAATAAAATTCGATTTATTCCAATATTTTTTAAGGAGTATTCACTCTTTTGGAAGTTTTTTTATTATTAAAAAATTAAGCAATATTTAAAAAATTAAAATTTTTAACAAATTTTGGAATAGATTGTTAATGTTCACAAAAAAATCATATAATCATAAACATGAGAATTGTTTCAAATGAATAAAAAACACTTTGAAATGTATTAAAAACCGCATTAATTACAGCCACTCTGTACTTATCTCTATTATCTTAAATCTGCGCTATAGAAATATTCGACAAAAACAATGTATTTTTATATCTTATGTATACAGTACATATTACATGCGTGCGTATAATGTGTATAAATTATGCGTATTTATTATTGCCACTGGACTTTAAAAGGAGTAAGCCTGCCAATCATGATATATTAGTAAGATTGATAATAAGAATAATCATTACTATAAATGATTTATTATTCTTATTAAACACGTAGTTGACTTGTCAATTATGTATAATAATTTTTTAATTATTCCGGTCCATTGAAAATGATATAAGACTGCATTTATGTACTATGTTAAATAATCATGACCTATATGGGTTACAAACGTTTTAAACAAAGCGAAATTAACTTTGAAATATGTATTGATACATGTTATGTAAATTTATTATGTTTAATTTTAAGCTGGAATCTAAATTTTTAAAAAAGAGCAATGTTTTTTAAATAAAATTTACTTTTTTATGATTTATATCATGAAAATTATTAGTTGCAAAATTAGTTTAACTTAAATTAGTTAAGTTAAATTTGTAGATTTAATACCCCGAAGCAACAGTTCACATAAACCATTTTTACAATATTCTTTCAAATCGATGGTTGACAGTTAATAATAAATACATGTTTAACGCTATTAACGTTTTCTCATCGTCTTTCCGTCCTTATAAGTGTTTACTATGGACTTGTATTATGTATTATGTATACCTTATATATTTTTACATATTTCATCCAGATACTGTGAAAACAATCTTGACCTATTTTGCAATTTTAAAGAATGTGATATATATAAATAATACATAATAAATAATCTCCATATTTATCATTGCATAACATCTAGAACATTTTATAATATTGAAAAATAGCTGCTTTTATATGATATATAAATATCTACGTAGCTAATAAAAATTACAGAAATTTGTTTTAGTACATACATACATACATACACATGTAAGAAAATATTTACAGTCATAATTAATTTTAACTAAATGTATTTCAAGTATCGATTTTGTTGTTTAGTTTGTTTTGATATTTACTGCAGTATGGTGTATCCAGATGTACCTACTGTAAACTGGAACCAATTATGCATTATATTATCTCACACAATTATATCATTTTTAAATAGGGTTTTGAATACTGAGTGAATGAAATATAATATGTACCAATTATATTACATAATAATAAAAAAACTACATAGTAACGTACATAAATATTAACCCAGGTATTTTGGGTAGTTTGTACCACCATAATATGAAAAGCAATTCTTAAATATTTCAAGGACAACAGAATATATATTGAGCTAAAAATTACAAATCCTATATGATGCTTGCAGGTCATGGACCTGATCACTTTTTTTTAATAATTCCTTAAGAGGCGCGTCCTAGTAGTTTCGAATTTATATAATGTTATAAAACAGAATCAATTTAATATGGTAGAATAACTTGTTTCATTATAATTAATAAGTGCATACTATGGTCCTGCCAAGAACTTTGGACAGTTGCGCAGATATTCTTTTGTGTTTTCTAATTTTAATATATCAACGCTACACTATATGCAGAAACATTTCTGTGATCAGTAAAATATGTTTTCCATTATATTATATTTATCCAAAGTTGAAAGGTATACAATTTTATTTTTTAAACAAAATTTTAAAATAAATTATCGATTTAATCAATACGCTTTAGGTATTTTTCTAAAAGAAGCTTACAAGGAAGTTGAAAAAAAAATTGGTTCAAAATAACCTTTTCCATATATAAAACTGATTCAGAGATTTTTATTTTTACATTAAAAAGGGATCACAAACAATTTATACCAGCAAATCCTTCCAATACTGATCAAAAAGTTTTTACAGCTTTTACTATAAAACATATACTTTAAAAACATAAAATAAAGAAATGAAATAATCTCTTTAGTTCGTAATTTATGTTTTGCACAGGAAAACTATTATAAAAAGATTTTTTCTTAACAGACAAGATTTCCAAAATATTATTCTTTTGTAATAACTTTAATTGTCCGAAGTTTATGTCAATAAATATATTTTTTAAATAATTCAAACCGAAATTGTGCAATTTTTATTCACAAAAAATATCCATAGCATACATATGTAATGATAACAAATTTGAATACTAAGTTTAATCGCTTGGGTAATGTATAGCTATAAATACATACTTATCTAAAAAAGTATAATTTAAATAGGAGAGTGTACAAAAGTCACATACATTTTTTAATAATACTGTTAGTCGCATATTGCATTACATCTTAATTAGATGTTTTGTTTTTTAAAGTATTATGATCAAAACAGGTTACATAATTTTTTGTAACATATTTTGACTATTATTTTTAAGTGGTTTTTAACTTCAATCACTAAAAAACAGTATCAACTCCTATCTATTCATATAGAATTCTCTATTTCCATTATATTCTCTGCTATGAGTTGTAACAGTCAGTTTCCTAACTTTAATTAAATTAAACGCATAGGTCCAGGGGAGAGGCGAAGGGGGCACCTAAGGAGCACTCCCTCAGTCTTCATGCTACATGATATCTTTGAACTTTATGAAGGAACACATGCAGGAACTTTCTCTACTTAATAATTTGTTAACATTTGGCACTATTCAGGCAATTTATGTTATAATGGGAACGACTAAGAAATTTGTCTTCTTATAAACGATTTCTTAAAAAGTCATATTTTTTTAACATATTTTTTAATTGGCGACATAATTTTCAAAAAATGATACTACAAATATAAAATAAAAAATATTATTAATAATATTAACAAATCATTAATATATGTCCAATATAATTATGCATGAAATGTACACATTAACTCTATTTGATTTTCTTTCTGTATTTATGTAGCTTTTTTAACATTACATATTATTATGAAAAACTTGTAACAAATAATCTTCCATCAGTTTTAAAATTACTCGTTTACATCAGTGTCATTATTAATTTTTATGAAATAGATCTATCAGTTTAAATTTGTCACTACTTTTGTTCGTGACAAAACATCAATCATCATCCATTTTAATATCCCTTCCATTGAGTCAACTGACTCTAAAGTGATTCGATCAGAGTTCAACAAAGTCAGACATAATACTATCTGTTGAAATCAAACCGATTCCTTTTGCCTTCCTGTCTCGTTTGTTATGTTTTAATCAATCAAAAGTAACGTGTTTAAACGTCAATAGACCCACGAAACGCGACGCGAGGCAGCAAGGCTTTTCGCCTATAATTTCAATTCTCTCCAAGTGCGATATTACGTATCATATTCTAATTTTTATATATAATTTATAGCCGATTTAAAATATGTATTCTGTCGCGCGGCGTCGCTATAAAAAGTTAAATAATGTTAACTTTAGTTTCGTCGCGTCGCTTCGCGGTCAGTATAAATAGGCCCATTGGAAAGTATGTTTCAACTTTCTGCGGAACGTCGTGTCGCGCTTGGTAAGCATAGGCCTTAACGTAGAAATTTACACTATTTTGAAATATTAGTGAACGGTTTAGATATGTTAATGATGGTATTATTATATATTATTTCCCATAATGCCAATTGAGTATTTGTTATAGCACAAATATGCCCACAAGCTGTTAATCATATTGTTATTGAAAATTAATAATAAAACAAGCAAACACATATTGATAATACTTACTTATTTTGAAACGTTATTAAGTACAACGATAAATTATTAACAATAGGTAGACTAGCATTTAAAAAAGAATAGCATTTAAACTAACTATGTATGAACGAATAAATATTGTTTGGCACAATTTTTTATTATTAAATGAAATTATCATAGGCCTAATGCAGAAATTTAATTTTAGAGTATATTTTGTTAATGAACATTTTTGCAACCAATATAAATATGTATGTTATTTTCACGTATAGCAAGCTCGACGTAAATAAAATGTATTATTTTAATCAATAGACTATTTCCGAAAATCGTTTCAAAATGATATAGTATAGCCATAATATTTGCATGTTGCTATATAAAATATTAAAATAAATTTTAAAATGTATGTTTAATGTAATGCCACTTATAATTTACATAAGCTTTTCATTTTTAATGGTTAAATTATAATATGCATTAGAATATTGTAAAATGAAACAATATTTTAAAACATTTGTTGATATACCTTTTTGAAAAATTGAGACCCACTAAAAATGTGTTAGTATAAATATAGATTTAAGCCTATGTCTTGGAACGTTTAACTTTTGAATGATTGTTAACAAGTGTAGAAGTTCTGAAAATATGCAAGTGTTTATTTTTGTATTCAATGGAGACCAACGTTTTTGAGAATGTATGTATTGTTCTACTAAATACTAACTAAATATTTAGGGAAATTTTTACTTTTAATAAGTTTGACTTGTTTTGCCCGTTTGACTGTGTTAAAGTGATTTATTCTTTTTTAAACCGCAGAATTAAAGATGGACAATTTTATTCTTTTTCGTGTAAATTATTAAAATGGAAAAACGCCCATGACTTTGCCGCAGGCATTGTTATAGACGATAACTAAGTATCGATTTTAGATGTAATGGCATTGTTTTTCCCCTTTTTATTCTATAGGAGTATTGCTGACTAAGATGTAATAATTAAAATGCATAATATATCAATATGAAACCCCGATGCAATATAATATCAAGGGAAAATGTTTACACTATATAGCGAGTGATTTACCTGAGCCACCACAGCTCGCTTGGAAAAATAGAATTGATTTTTCAAAATGAAAAACAGCTTAGAAATTATTTGATGCGTGAAATTTTAAACAAAAATGACAGAAATAATAATCTTTTATACTGTACTCCAACAGTTAATTTTAAATGTATGTTACATCAAATAATTTCACCTTCAAAACATTATTATACAACAGGGGTATGAACCGAATATTATTATTAGCTAATAGCTAAATACATTTGAGCCTGCGATGTGATCTATCCTTAGGAATAATAAAAAATATCTTTCTGTTAACATTTTTTTAATAGTTTTATTTTGAGATGATATATAATTAAATATTTTACTTTCCTCACTAACATTAGACTAATTTAAAGTAAATCTACATTTTCATAATTTATTCATAGATATAAATTACAATAAATTATAGTGACGCAACTATATGGGGGAGTGCAACAGTTCGGGCGGTTTCTCCAATAGGCAGAAATACATAATTGAGAATTTATTCGCAATTCTGTTCACTGATAACAGACGACATCTGCAAACTTATACATTTAACCATTCTCTACGTGGACATGTTTTTTAAGGTTTGATACGAGGAGGGGGAGGGGCATTTTACTCCCTCTGGAAAACCAAACATCCTATCATCTGATTAAGCTCAAATTTGGTATGCAGATACCTCCTAAAGACTTGTTGAGCGATTTAAATTTTCAAAAAATTAATCGATTGGTATCATTTTTAATTTCATATAACGTCATAAATTCCAGCTTGGAAAATATTGACCATGGTCAATATATTGGTACCAATATATTGACCAATATATGCTATAACTTTTGTTCAATACAACTAATTGACTTTATTCTTTTTGCATCTGATTCCACATAACAAGATATATATTTCTTGACATCTTTTTATAAGTATACTACTTATAGGAATAACCTATAAGTTGTATAAATGCTATTTGAGTATTATTTTAAATTGTTGGTTATTTTAATAAATAATTTTATTATTCAAGTTAAATGGATATAATTTACGATTAACGTATTTTTTCTATTAATGTTGCAAGTTTTAGATCCTAATTATATCATCGGCAAGTATGAAAACCCAGGGGTGTAAAATAGATCAATAATAACACTATTTTTTCGGATATGTAAAAATATCCGAAATTATATTATAGTTACATTTTTTAGTTGGATAAAAGTATTTTAGCCACTGAGTAAACAAATGAGGATCATATACATTATACAGTTCAATCAAATTTTTAATTTTTTTTTTCAAAAAATAATTGGCTTATAACACCTACACGTACGAAGGGTCAAGAGTTGAATACTCCTCATTTTTTTACTAGGTCAAAAATCAATTATCTTCTGAGGTGCATGATACCCGAGGTATGCAACTTGTGATATACCGGTATAATTATTCTGACAGATATTATTGCCTTCTTGATGGAGTCCATTCAAACGCAGTAGAGTGCTTCTTTATTTAACAAAATTCGTGATACACATTTCGTATGTCAATTATTTCTTGAACATGTTGAGCATCTCATGTGATCGCTGAAGTACAACTTGTGCGAAAAATACATGTGAACTTTTAATGTGAGCAATTAATTAATTAACAATATCAATGTTATACTACAATAAAAAAGGCTATTGGAAAACTATTTTTAAGCTAACTTCTCATAAAATGTTAAAAATCCATATTTAGTATATATATAAATCCGTTTTCTTTTTTAATAGAAATATAATCCTTCAATTTGCATTGACATGTACAGCCCTTTTCTTTTAAACTTTTCATAAATGTACCTTTTCTACAAAAAAATTATTCAGCGGTAGAACTTAGACAATAACAAATTTTAGTCTAAAAGCAAAAATACTTTTGACACATATTTAAAATGGCTATGTTTAACGTTTTTTTAGGCATGTATTACATCATAAAATTGTCCAAGCTGTTCAACAAAAACATACGGATCGAAATTACATTAGGAATTATTCGGGTACTGAAAATGGGTAGAATTTGGGTAGTAAATGATCAAACATCGGCGGATTTAGTGGAACCTATATTGGTGCTTTTTGAGTTAACAAGCTATTAAGTTAAAAACATAAAACAAATAATACAAAGCGCTCGTTTTCTGTAGTAGAGATATCTAGAGTCGATTTATTGATTTAGCTCATTGTGTTGTTTATATATGCATTTACACCAATTAAATCCACTTCCTGTAATTTATAACAAACACTTCAAAGTCAATACAGAAGTAAGAAATGCGAGTAAATTAAATTTCAGACAAAGCAGAAACACTTTAAAAAGCATTTTTAAGGAGGTAATTGAAGGTAAATGAATTGAAGTGAAATGACATTTTGGAAAATCATATTTCAGTTTGTCTAATAGTAATCCTAATGACGAAATGTAGGGTTGAAAACTATGAAAGTAAACAGATCTGCCCAATGGTATAATATTAAGACACAATTAAATTAATATATTATGATGTAATAACTATAAACAACACGAAAAGTGTATGTTAAGAACTGTAAAGTATATTATTAAAAACACGTTATTATTTTCAATGGTATAACATAATATTATTATGTTATATCATTGAAAATAACAAAACGGTACCAACATTCTCGGCATCTTTACTTTTAAAAACAAAACAAAATTTCAATGCTAAATAGGATATATCTGACAAACCATTTTTATTTAAAGAAAAATTATATCACACATACGTGACAAAACATATGTGATCAAAATAATGTATAAATCCAGCTGTGTAACTGTTTACATAAACTTTTATATACTTAATAATAATACACATAATATATACATATTTACACTAAATGACAGAACCCCTATTGTTCACAGTCAATCATAATAACCCATTATGGTTCACAAATTAATACTGACATTTATCACTGATTTACAAGAAACACTTTTGAGTTAAATTGCTTGATTAGAAAAGTACAACTGCTTTCAAATTCATGGGCGTTTATCGATGGGTTGGCAGACATCTGAAAGAAACATGAATTAGCAGATCATAATTAATTCGAAGTAGTATTTGAAGAGTCTCAAATTTACAATAAGACTATTAGAATAGTAACTATGTGGTTTATATTAAAGACAGAATGGTTTACCGGTCGAAACATATTAAGCATTGTCTTACATTAAGAAAACAACATCTTTTAATACGTTTTTACCATTGTTATAGTGTTTAATATAGTAGGAAAACAATAATGTGAAAAATTTCAAACAAAAATTAAATATTACTCAATACGAGCATTGTAATATATATTACACAATATTATTAGTCAGGTAAGAACTAAAACACATATCAACATTGGGGGTTCAACCTTGAACGGATTGGGGGGGGGTGGAGGGGGGGAGGATATTTTACCTTAAATATGGTTTAAAGATACCTTCCTAAGACTTTTAAGAGTTATTTTTATTTTAAAAATATTTATTAATTAGTTTAATTTCTATGACCTGATTACGTCACAAACTCAAGTTTAGGAAAACTATAGGAAAATAACTATCATTATTATGCTATATATTGATCCGTATATGATATAGCTTTTGATAAATGCAACCAATTGACTTGATTCTGTTCGCATCCAATTCTATATCCCATAATCTATTATAATTTGGTACATTGTTTAAGTTATTATACTACTTACATAAATATCCTAAAAGTAGTACAAATGCTAGGAGTATTATTTTAAATTGGTGGTTATTATAATAATTAAAATTATAATTTAATCCATGTTGCAAGTTTTAGCAACTACTATCATCGGCAAGTAAGAAAACACAGTCGGGTGGGAGAGGGGTATCAAATAGTTCAATAAAAACACAATTGCCTCTGGTATGTTAAAATATTCGAAATTATATTTATTACATTTTTTCTAGTTAGATAAAAGTATTTTAGCCACTGAGTAAAAAAAATCAGGGTCATAAATTACATCGTTCAATAAAAATATAAGTTTTATGAATAAAAATTTGATATGATGAAGGGTTAAAAGTCTAATTGCTAATTGTAATGGTACATTAGGTTATTTATGTTTTTAATTAATTAAATCATTATTAAATACAAAAATACAGAATAAACAAAATATTGTCGCCTTTTATGAATTAATAATAATTTTACACTTACATTATTTTAATTTAATTTTAAAAATAGCTAAAACAATTTTTCTGTTAATTTATCGGTTATAATACGAATAGACAAGTATCTAAAAAACAAATTCAACATAAATGAGCACAAGATAGTTTAGCACATACGATAGTTCGTTTTAATTGAGATGCTATAATTCAAAATCTATTCAAAAAAGTTATCAAATTAAAAATATGCAAATTAGGTACTGTTGAAACAAAATAATAATTCAGGGCGTAGTTTAGCGATAAGAGTAATTAAAATCATTCTAATAAGCAGGAGGTATATTCGTCCTATTCAATGAAAATACATGACAACTGTAAGTTAGATATCTTTGTTTGAAAAAGAATTTTCCATCAAAGACTGCGCAGGAAATTCATTAAGATAATTACTCAAAATGTTAACTCCCAAAGCGTGGGATTATTTCCTGGTGCTGTTTTAGAAGAACATGTTAGCAATATACATCACTAGAGTAAAAAATGCACAGTAAGAAAATTATACGCTTATTAAGAGCCCAAAGGAACGTAACATTGCGTATTGCGTGGGTTACGTTTTTTAGAAGCCGGTAATAATACAATTCATTATCCTAACAAATTATTAGCAGAATAATAAATAGCTATATTTGGTTTAGCTCTTGATAAATCTTCTAGTTCACCGAATAATAGAAATATGTTCACCAGTTGTTTACTAGTTGTATTAAAAATATAATAAAATACAATTTAAAATCATTAATGGAGTGTGTTCTAGTTACTGTAACTTTCTAAGCATTATAATAAAAATGATCATACATAATATAAAATATTTTTTTATATGTCGTATTGTTTATAAAATTGTTATATTTTATAATTGTAGCGAAATTTGTAACCGTAGCTTCGAAAAGCCGCGTGTTATATAAAATAATTGTGAAGTACAGGCGTTACGTTACCTATTTGTATAACTAGCATAGAATTAGAGATAACATTAAAAAAATTAATCGGTCAAATTTAAAAGTAATGAATTAATCACAAAACAAAATTAAAACATTTAATATAAAATATTCAGAAAAAATTGATTGCAATGCTAATAGTGAAGCCAGTAAATGACTAATATCACAGATAAAGTCTCCTCAACAAGTATACAATATATACGACAGGACCCTCGTTCGTCTCAATACGTCAGCAAATATAGAAATAAGTGGCCTGACACTGAAAACACTAATAATATTTCGTATCGTTAAACTTATTTTAACTACTACATATATTTTAAATAATTAAAATTCATATAAAATATTTACTGTTATATATAGGCCTAGTATCACTTTATTAGTAAAGTATATAGATATAACTGATTTCTATCAAAACCTCAAACTCGAACACATATAGATGCATGTTTTATCATGTTACATCATCATCATAAAAAGCAAGATTGTTGAAGATTTGTATTCTGGAGAGTAGTAATACAGAATTGAATAAATAATTGAATTTAGCATACAACTGTATACAATGCATATTTTAAACAATATAGGTATTTAATAGGCACTCGTTGATTATGTTGTGGGTAAAATTATTCTGATGATGTCTTTTATAGTGTATGTTGTAATGTTATCGTGAAATATTATTAGTCTATTTTATGAAAATGTCCAGATTTTATGTCAACATAATATAGTAACATACTGGAAAAGATTGCTTGCTTATTAATATTAAATTAAAGCAGCTAACTTAGTGGCTAATAGGATGATTACATATGTAGGTTGTTACATAGGATGATCACATATATAAATTGCCACATATGACGATCACATAGGTTGTCATATAATAATCACAAAGGTTGTCACATAGGATGATCACATATGTTGTCAGATAGGTTGTCACATAAATTGTCACATATGATGATCACATAGGTTGTCACATATGATGATCACAAAGGTTGTCACATATGATGATCACATAGGTTATCACATATGATGATCACATAGGTTATCACATATGATGATCACAAAGGTTGTCACATATGATGATCACATAGGTTATCACATATGATGATCACATAGGTTGTCACATATGACGATCACATAGGTTGTCACATATGATGATCACATAGGTTGTCACATATGACGATCACATAGGTTGTCAGATAGGTTGTCACATAGGATTATCTCATATGTTGTCAGATAGGTTGACACATAGGTTGTCACATAGGATGATCACATAGATTGTCACATATGTTGTCAGATAGGTTGATCACATAGATTGTCACATATGATGATCACATAGCTTATCACATTAATATCTGAACGTTTCATTTTTGTACTAGTCATTATAAATAAAAATATATATTATTTAATAATTATCCCTTAATAATATTTCACAGTATGCTGTTAAACAAATAACAGATTTATAATCTCCAAACTAAAAATTTCCTGATAGAACTGATAAAAGAATTGGAAGATTATATAAGTGTTTTTGCTAAAATCAAACCTGTATTTATATAAATAGACACATTTTCTTTAAATAATTAAAAAATCTCTATAATAAAGAATTTATTAAATAAAAATATAATCATTTTTAAAATAAATATTAAATAAAACATAATAATTGTATATAATAATATAAGATTGGTTTATAATAGTTAATACTTGTCAATAACGGAAATAATTATCCATAATGCAGCATATATCATGAAAATATCAGTTATATAATATTCATCTGAAAAATCATTGACGATTAAAAAAGCCTACCAACAACCCAATACTTTTAGTTTTAATCATTTCATCATTAAACAAACAAACACACAATTCCTCCTTTCATCTGACATCGACTCTCACCGTTAGAGTTGGATAGGAAGAGGAGGCAGCTGGGAAGGTGTAGCGGGTCGACCGGCCCAGAAGACGGTGAGTCTTGTACCACACCAGACCGGGGTCCAGACCGTACAGAGTCAACAGGCTGGACAAGCACGCCTAAAATCCAAATCTTTCAGAGTACAAATTGGCAAACATTGACTGATATCAGGAAAGTCACCTGAGCTGAGCTGGCTAAGTTTAAAGATAATTTGCTTTTATACGAATCATAATAGCCTAGATCATGAAGGAAATGGAAAATTATGAAGGAAACGCAAATTATGGTCAAAAATTGTGTTCAAACTTTGAAACAGAATTTTAACTATTAAATATATAAAATATTACGCAACCATTGTGTACAGGGTGTCCCAAAAAGACGTATACACTTTTCTATCTATTTTTATTTAACACTTACGTACATAAGATTTATACAATATTTTATATATTTAAACATGTACATAAGATTTATACAACATTTAAAATATTTAAACA